>ML808247.1:0-45640 GCA_009831015.1 Picea engelmannii
TAGTTTATTTGGTGTTGATGTTGATGCCACTTTTTCCTTAGGTGGTGCCATTGTTCTCTGCAATTCTTATTTGTAACTAAATTCTTTGGCTTTTTTCTTATTTCAATTGACTCTGCTTTCGTTTCTCTCTATGGAAATACAAATAACAATTCTTCTACTCATTCAAACCTTCAACTACATTTATCCACTTGTCAGGTGTTTCTAAACTCATTTGTGCCCACTTTTCGTAGCATTTATTTCTTTCCTTAATGCTTCATTAACTTTGTATCTTTGGTGAATTATCCATTAGATTCTCGAACCTGTCGAAACATTCTTGTCAATCTTCATTTATGGCTACGTGACGCCACTACTTCATCATCATGTTCTCTCTTGATTGCATATCTAGTCATGGATTGTTTTAAAATCTTTTCCCGCTTTCTTCATATGCTTCTGTCATGTTCCAATTTTCCTTCTTGCACATGCATCCTCCATATTTACTTCGTCTGTGTGACACTTGTAGGTTTAACTGTTTGAACAATCCTTGTATGCTTTTTTCCAACCTTTTGTCTCTTACATCGCACACGTTTTATTGATTTTTATTCTTTTGTTTACTTTTTCTTTCTTTTTCTACCTAACTATAATACACCATGGGCAGTTTGGACTAGTGCGCGGAAGCACGGCTGTCCTTGTACAGTTTCAGCCTACTTCTGTTAACCAGACCTTCCATAACTTCTCCATCCAACTTCTCCAGCTAAAAAACCCCTGCTTCTATAACAAACCTTATCATGTATGGTCCTAACCAATGCATATGGATTTTTCCTAGGTGTTACAGAAACTTTATGTCATAAAGTAACACTAAGTCTCATGTCTGAAATTTCTTATGTTTGATATGTCTATCATACCAAGATTTCTCGCATGCTTTCTATAAATGTTTATGGAAACCTGTGATGAAACGGTCTTCTTCTAATTCCATAATTTTTGACAATCTCTTTTCCATTGCACCTAAATATGTAAGCTTCACCATCGCAGCAATGCGTAGACTTGGTACAATAAACTCCATTGGCATAACAACTTCTTGTCCATACGTCAACCTGAATGGAGTATATCATGTCAACTTCTTGCCTCTAGTCCTATGTTCCCATAATATTGTTGGAATATCAAAGTCCCATTCATCCCAACTTACATTGCAAACCTTTGTTAGTGCATGTTCCAGAATCTTATTAAAGGCTTCTACTATGTCATTTTCCTAAGGATGGTATGGTGTACTCTTTTGATGATGGATCTGAAACTCCTCTGTCAATGTCACAATAGTCTTATTCATAAAGTGAGTTCCCTGATCACTCTTAAGTACTCTTGGGCATCCAAGCCTTGTGACTACATTTTCGAATAAAAATCATGCAACTATCTCCACGTTGCAGTCTTTGACTGAGTCTGCCTCAGCCCATCTAGTTAAACAGTTTGTCATTGTAATAATGTATCTAGCTCCCAATCTAATTTTTGGTGGGTTAATTGGCCCTAAAAATTCCACTTCCCATTTGTCAAATGCTTTTAACATCACTTGTGGAACTAAGGGCATGTCATCTCTCCTAAAGGGCTTCCCAAGTCTCTGACAAACGTCGCAACTCTGATAGAATTATTTAGCATCTTTACGTAGGGTAGGCCAACATAATCATGTCCACGGAATATTTTGGGTTGTTTCTTTTCCTGCATAGTGACCTCTTGCCACCCCTTCATGTGCCTCTAACAATACCATATTTATTTCGTGCTCCAATACGCAACGTCGCGGAATATCACATGCACCTAACTTGTACAAATTTCCTTCTATTAACTGGGAGTCTATTGCCTTTACTACTAGTTGCTTCTTATGTGCCACTGTGAATTCCAATGGGGCTACTCCTGTGCTCAAAAAGTAAATTATTTCTACAAAATAGGAATCCACCATATAAATTGCAAAGAAGTGTGCATCTAGTAAACTGGTATTCAAGTTGCTTGCATCTTCTCCTAACATTATGCACGACAAATGATCCGGTCCTGAGTTAAAC
Organism: Picea engelmannii; assembly: GCA_009831015.1. Taxonomy (NCBI): domain Eukaryota; kingdom Viridiplantae; phylum Streptophyta; class Pinopsida; order Pinales; family Pinaceae; genus Picea; species Picea engelmannii. The sequence goes on from ML808247.1 coordinate 2,022, forward strand.
TTTATTGGTTTCACGATCACCTCAAAGTCATATTCTTGGAAAAATAGTAGCCACCTACATATTCTTCCCCCCAATAGGCTTGTTCACTAGGTATCACTAGGTATATGTATACATCTTGAAGTGAGATCCAAGTAGATAATTTATGAACTTCTGCAAGGAATATACCATCGCTAAACCTTATCGTTCTGTCGTAGTATAGGTCTACTTTGTAGATGATAAATTATTATTGGTGAATGCAATTGGATGGTCTATCTCTCCTTCACCCAGTTGATCCAAAATTGCTCCTAAAGCTATAGACGAGGCATCCACATGTACATGAAATTCCTTGCTCGAGTCAAGAATAACTAAAATCGACATGATCACCATATTTTGTTTCAGTCTATCTGGACTCTTCTAACATTCGTCATTCCACTGATACTTCACTTTCTTCTTCAGTAAATTCTCCATAGGGGTTGTGATGTGCGCATACCCTTTGATGAAATTTCTCTAATATCCTATATGACCCAGTGTGGACTTCAACTGTCGCAATGAAGTTGGTGGTGGAAAATCAACAATCACAACTATCTGTGCATGTTCCATTATTAATCCATGTTTACACACGACATGGCCCAATAAAATTCCAAAAGGCGCACAAAATATGCATTTCTTCAAATTCAATGGTATCTGGTATTGCCTACACTTATCCAACATTAAGCACAAAAGTTCAACATGATCATCCAATAGACTAAATATTGTCCAATCATCTAAGTATACCTTTAAAAATTTATGAATGAACTCTTTGAAGGATGCAACAACTACTTTGGAAAATATCGTTGGTGCATTCTTTAACCCAAATGGAATAACTGTGTACTGGTAACAACCCCATTTTGTCACAAAGGTCATCTTATATTGGCCTTCTTGCGCAATCCTGATCTGGTGGTATCTTGAGAATCCATCCGTAAAAGAAAAATATTATTGGCCCACTATATTCTCTAATACTTCATATGTAAAACACATAGGAAAAGGGTCATGTCAACATGCATCGTTCAACTTTCTCAGATCTACACATATCATGATTCCTCTTGTCTTCTTTTCTTGAACCACCATTGAGCTAATCCACTATGATTCTTCAGCGGGTTCTCTAATTCCAGCCTCTAACATTATGTCTATCTCTTCTTTTACCTTTTTCTTATACTTTGGGTTCATTCTATAGGGTCTCTGTCTCACAGTTTTCACATTTGGTTTTAATGGAATTTTCATTTCTCCTACCTCTCCTGCAATACCCTTCATCTCTAAGAAATTAGTTGGAAACAAGTCTTGGTAGTCACACACTAAATCATCAATATTTTCAGTTATTTCCTTGCTCCAGTAGTCTCCTATGTGTGCAAACTTAGGTTTCTCTTTTGTACCAATGTTCACTTTGTGCATCCTTAGAGGCTTGGCGTATACTGCAGATTTAATTTCTGGTGCTTCTACTATGTGCTTCCCTTCATTCTCTTATGTATACCAATTCCTTGGATCTTCCTCATCTTGGGCTTCCTCTATGAAATTATAGCAGTGAAATATCCCTTCAACTGTCGCAGTGACTCTAGGTGCACTATGCAAAGGAATTGATCCCAACAAGTCCTTTGATGCAAAAATATTATTCTCGATAACCTGCAAGGTTGAGTCAATCAAAGGATTATTATTTTCAAAACTAAATGTTACTATGAAGTTCCTAGTCAATTCTTCCCAATCTCATGTCCCTCACTTCTAGTTATATGTACCAGTTATTGGGAATTGTGTCCAAAGTATGCACAAATAAGTGAGTCCATTCTTGTCTTGGTATCGATCTCCACTACACAATACACTTTGTAACATGATCTACTGGAAAACTTAATCCACTATACTCTGGCGTGATACTTTCATTCTCTGTCCAAAATCTGACTTGTAATAACTTTTTTCACTACAGCCAATCTCTTATGCCCTCTCTGTGTGTTTCCCACCATCTCGCTGAAGTCGCTTTCGGTGAGACACCTAAGGCCAAGAGTCTTTGTTGATATAGAATATACATTTCAAACTCATTGATAAAAACTTATATATGTGTTATTACACTATACCTTGGAGGTTTGACTATGTCGGTCCCAATCCATCTCAATGCACGGGTAATTCGAGCACACTTACTTGTTGACACTTCATGCAGTCTTTGTTGCCAATTCTCTAGATATTCTTATGAGTCTGACGCACATGAAAAAATACTCCTCCAACTGAGTACACCTTCAATTGTAGGATTCACGTATTCATCCATCTGTGCAGTCATATTATACAGATTATTAAGTTATTTTCTCTTTGTTGGTTCTACATAAAAATTTCCTTCAGTGGGGTCTAATGATGCAGTGACCTTCAAGTCTTCCACTTCAAATACCATATGTCTCTTCTTCAGGTCAATTATTGTCTGATTATAAAATTCCCAATCAAGTCTCAACAGTGTTGGATAAGGTGTACTTCCATCTACTATGTCGATCACTTCGAAGTCTACTATATTGCGCACTCCATCAATATTGACATTTACTCCTATTAACATTTTGAATGGAACGATCTTAAGCTAGTTCACTTGTCTTAACTGGATCGGTGATCAAATCAGCTTTGGTTGGCCGATCATCTCCCAAGTCTATCTCGGTATAACATTTACATCAGAGCCTAAGTCCAAAATCATATTATCCATTTTGTAAGCTCCTATCTATGCAATGAGCCTAAACTCCCTATTTGTTCACTTCTTATTGTGCACCTGGTTGATTTCTCTATGTGTAACAGGTTTCTCTTTTTCTTGGGCACAATGGTCAATCATTCTATGTAGGCTACTCAAAATAGATTTGTCCTTTATTAAATCTAAACTTCTTAAAAACATCTTCAAAGTACTTACCTTATCAGTTTACTTCTTTGAATGGTCATAGACTAGAGGCATATCATATACTGGTGGTCTATCATACAATGGTGGCACAGTTGAATTTGATGTTATCTGGTCATCTCCCATTAATTATTTTATTGCTTATTGGTAAGTCTCTTTCTCTTTCCTTGGATCAAACAATGGTAATGGATATGTTTCTTTCCTTACCCACTGGTGAATACTATTCCCTTGATCTATCACGTCCACTTTGGTTCACATTCCTCCACGCGTAACTATTGTTATTTTGGGTTGATTATCGCGCTCCTCGGTTGCTATCATCTATATGTTCTGGTTCTAGTTTTGGTTTCCTCTTTCCTGCCATTTTGTTATCATTTGAGGACAATCCTCTGTCACATGGTCTAATGCTCTGTCATACGTGCATGTTGTGCAAGGATTAGGGAAGTTGTGCACTAAATGTTCCGGTTGATTACAGTGTAACAAATGATTGGTCCTCTTCCTCCTCTACCAAATCCTCCTTGTCCTCGGCCTCTCTCAAATCCTCCTCATCCTCGACCTCTTCTGAATCCTCCTCGTCCACCCTAATTAAAGCCTCTCAGAGTATTATATTGTGTAAATGCTCCTTATGTTGTGGAATTTTCTTCTTGGATTCTGTAAGCATCTGCGGTGTTCTCTCTCATTAAGTTGAATGTGCAAAAATCCTTCTCAACATGTCCTACAGACTTGCAAAAATTACAGAACAAAATCTTCGGCACACTCTATTACTTATGCAATAATGGACAAGCAATCAGATGATGTCCCCATGTCTTGCATATTTCACAATACCCCACTCCTCCTACCAATGGGTTTGGTGCCCCTATAGCCATATACTACGCAAATGTTGGGCATTCATATTTATGATAGCCGTATGTCTTACATGTAATACACCAAACTTGTTCATGCTTTTCCTTTCCTTTCGTCAGTTCTGACAACTGAATCACCAATGCAACCATTGTCACTAAACTTGTGCCATCCATGTGCCATCTCCTGTAGGGTATGCTTCTAACCTCGTCACAATTTCTAATTCTTCTAGTTGTGATGTGACCTTCTATTGTGTCAGAGGACAACGAATGTGCGGAAAAAGACTTGCAATAAACCATTCTCTATGTTGTTCATAAGGAATGTGGAATTTTAATCTACCCATCATATCTTTAAACCTCTTACCACAATCCCAAATTGTCTCAGTCTGTATTTGCTTAATTTCTTTCATCTCTTTGATGTACTACGACTCATATTTCGGCTTCCAAAATTCCTTTAATAAAGCTTGTCCAATTTCTATCAATGTCCTTGATTTCCCTGTCGGTGTAGTAGTATGATACTTCATGTAACATAATAGTGTGTGACCTATGAACATTGTTGCTAACTTCACAATATTTCAGACATTATAGATGTTGCTCTGGGTCTTCCTACCTCGCTCCCTGGAATTCAGACATTCTTAATGTATTATCTATTCATGTTATTGTATCTTGTGTAGTACTTACCTTCAGTGATTATGACTGACTCTGGTTCACTATGCTACTTCCATTATTCTGACTATTATTCTGACTTCCTCCAATGACTATAATTTATCTTGACAAAGTCCTAGTTTCTTCTTTAGATCTTGGTGATGCACCCGAGGTCGTGGGTTCAACACATATTTCGATATGAGATGGACTTCCTTCTTTTGTTGGATTGCACCGAGGGTATTTTTCTTTCTCTTTCCTTTCTCTGTACGGTGTGATCTGAAGCACTACATAGGGGTCTCTTTTCTCAAAAACTATGTGTTTCTCTTGTCTCTCAGTCACAGTCTCCTTCTTACTATACCTAAACCTTTTCCCACAGTGTAATACTCCAAGCTCTCTTTTTGACTCACTGTCTTTCTCTCTTGGCATCCTCAATCCATATGTTCCTTATTCATCCTTTTCATCTCTTTCCACTCTCATACCATCCTCTGATCATCCCCCAGTCTCCCTATGTGCGCAAAGGTGCCTAGCAATAAAATTCCATCTTCATAATGTTTTTGTCGCACAACAACATCTTTATCCAAGTAGACAGTGCGTTCAAAAAAATTATGTATGGACCCTTGAAGAATTCCCTCTCTGGGACACTATAAGATTGGGTACAATCTATTGCAAACTCTGTAATGTAACCCCCCATTATACGATTCCACCAAAAATCAATTGTGTGAGAAATTTATTACTTATTGTATTCAATTGTCTGATCAATTCAGGAGTCTTGTTTCTCGGAGCCTCGGCCTAGTATCTTCCAACATTCTTCACTAGCCTTTCTAACCATTTAGTCAAAATTATCAGAAACCCACCAAAGAATATTTCATGAAGATCTGTAAACACATATTGTTGTAACCATTGTTCTTCGTTGAGTCGTGGGTTCCTATTCTATTCTCTGGCAAATTCTTGTTCCTTCCTCCTTAACCATTATGTGATATCTTCCTTATTCAGCCTCCAAAACAGTCCCCTAATTACAAATCTCGGTCCTAGAAACGGAACCATTTGTTGGCACTTAGTGGGAAGACCTAAGGTTAATCATTAATAAACCAACAAAACCCTTAGTCACTGACCCTGTTGGCATCACCTTCAAGCAAGTAAAGTCTCACCCAAGGTATCTAAAGGGGCTGCAAGAACCAAGTTTCTACAGTGATGAGGGGAAGTGAGGCATTCGACATAACCATACTATGCATTATCCATTCATTTACAGTATGCGCAATTTCTATTACTTTACCTTTAATTATCATCCAATATACCATGTGAGCTACATTACTCCACTTAACATTCATTCATTCATCATTAACTTAAGTGCGCAAGCTCGTAATAGCATATACCAGTGACATATTCAGACTACTAAACATTTATCATCATTGTGTAGTAACAATAAACATCATATGCATCATAACCATAACACACTAAAACAACACATCAGGACACAAGGTTTTAACGCGGTTCACCCTAAACTGGGCTACGTCCATAATGAATGGATTCTTATTTTATTCATTATCAATCTCCTTATAGTTGCACACTGCACTTACAATAATATATATCAGTTAACATTACCCAAACCTGCCTCAGTCGTTTTGCTACAGTGCGAGCCTAACTCCAAAAAACCTTAGTCAACACTCAAAACACCCGAATACTTAGCCAATTATCCACTCAATCTATAGCTCCAAAACTCATCACTCAAAAGAACTACTTCTACCCAAAAAACCATTACAATTTATAGCTTTACAATAGGGCTAATCTCATTATAATATGGACAAAATGTCCCAAAATCCTAACTACTTTCTGCATTTTGTGTGTTGAATCTTGAACATGATCCAACTGCTTTGTGTGCGCACTAATCCTTGGCCAAAATTTCATGCTATTCATTCTTGCATGATTCCCAAAACTTCTCCAAAATAGCCTGCTCCAAGACTCGGAAGTGGACTTCTTGTAGGAGGACTATGTGGAAATGCTTCCACCAGGTCGTCCCTTCCTTGCATCCCGATGTATTTTCTTGGAAGAAATCCTTCCCACATTGCTATGGCTTGGTCCATGCTTTTGGGCATCCGAAGAGGTTTTCAACCTCTCTGATTATTTCAATTCTGCATTATTGGGGCCTTGTTGCAGATGCTTCTGAATCTATGACAAACTCTACAATAGTATTGCATTCAACTTTTCATGTTTAACCTGGGCTCTCATGAGTCTCTCATTGTCTACCTTCATACTTATGACGGTGGCTACTAAGTCAAGAGGGGTTTCTTTATCCCTATGACCATAATATCACTCATCTCTAAAGTGTGAGGTGTATTCTATGCTACGATGTACCATTCACCTCTAACTCCTTTTTAAGATATACTACATGCTAAACCAACAAACCATTATTAGTCTTTACATTAATTAATTTTACAACATGCATTCTAGGAAAAATAAGATTTTATTAAACATTCAAGCGGTTTGGGCGACCCGTTCAAGCCTAGGGTTTGAACTCTGCTATGATACCACTATGTAACACACTCGACCCCCTAATATCGCTTAGGCTGGTGGGGTGTTCAAGTTTCCTCCTCAAACCTCAGGAAAGTACTCGATTTACTATCCCTGGTATTTGTTCATCATTTTTTAGGTGAAGACTTCTATTTTCATAATATATTTTGTATAAAATCTCACTTGTTTAACCCAATTTCCAATGAAATCCTTCTACGGGTCTCACTTCACTGACTAGGGACCCATATACCCTCAATCGATTGATTATAAATACTTCACATCACGATATCATCAATCCAAATTGATTTGTACCATCTCTCATCATAATAGCATGTTATTGACCTAAGTTTCCCTCCTAACAACTTCCATTCTGATGAGTCGCTCATTTTAGGATCTAACGGCTCTTAGACTTGAAGACCAACGGCCCCAATTTACTCGATCCTAAAATGTCCATGATTATTATCAACCATCTCTCCCTTTACTTGTTAGGTGATCATGTGAAACCCATGATGATACTACGGCTAAGGTCTACGCGTCTCCATTCTCCAATCAAGGGTCCTCCTTCACTCTCGAAGTCCCTCCCATCGAAGTGCATCCACCCTGGCACCATGAATAGATATGACCGGTTCACTTCAAAGGTGTATGCTCTAACAGACCTAACGATCCTCATTTTCCTCATCTAACAATCAAGGTTTACTCAGAGGTGACTTTTTCTCAGCAAATAGGGTTCTACCGCCAACCTCTTGGATCACACCATACAAGACTTGACTACTAATATCTTATGACACACCTCTCAATATATTAATGGCCCTTGGACTCTCATCTCTTTAGAATCCTATCTCAAGCCCTCCATATAGACCTCTGATATCCCTCCTTTTGAAATACCCTTATGTGACATCAATGGTCACAATCTCACTGTCTAGTCCTTTGATGTATCAATAGTTCGCGTTGACTTGGAGTTCCCTCCATCGGAGTCCCAATACAACCTCATACATGGCCACTATGACTACCACATACTCCAACCAATAGTCTATATCTGCTCGTTATGCTAAATTGATGGTTTCGATCCATCTCGACTCAAACCAATGGTTTCCTCCGAGTTAGCAGTATGATCTAGGAATTAACCATTTCAGGGTTTCTTCTAGGCCATTACTAAGGTTCTAACGAACCTCCTTAGCTCTCATCCTCACTTTGAACTGGCTAAGGTAGCCCCTCTTCGAGACTTGGGTGAATATTTTCATGTCCTACAAACTTTCCATTTAAAGAAAGGAATTTTTCAGAGGGTTTAAGGCTCTCTAACTACTCAAAAAACTCTCTTGGCTTCAAGATACTCCTGTCAATTCTGGGTGAATATTTAATTCATATCTTGCAAGCTCTCCATTCTAAAACTTGTAGTCCCCACAATATTACCCCCAGTATTGACATCACATCTCCAATGAACGTTTATGTCCTGCAAGCCTTCCATTTCAAGACTTGCAGAACTCACATGGATACACCCTACTATTGCACAACATGTTGGGTTACTTAGGTCTTTTAGGTTTAGAGTGAACGCAAGCATACACACTCCATTTTAATTAGGAATTCAACCATTCCTTCTATGCATTCACATTTATTGATTAAACTAGAAAACAATACATTTGCATCATTGAACATGCATCAAACATGCCAAGTTGTTCAATGAAATATGCCCACCAGCTAGTTGACTGAGAGAGGAAGCCTTTCCTCAACCATAGGATATGTTTCAAAGTACCTTCCTATAGCAAGCCACCCACATGCCAAGCCATGATATCACAATGGGAATGATTTAGCTAACTACCAAACTAAATGGTCCAAGAAGGTTACTCTCCTTCATTCTACTGGCAACAGCGGAAGTTGTCCTCTTCCCACTAAGCTCAGGGCCTCCACAAGTTTATTAGGAACTTTCCCAATTTGATTTCCTCTACACAAGGAATTGTCTTCTTTGCTATGAAATCCCTCAGCAACCTCCCCTTATCAGTGTTGGTTTCTTTCCAGTAAGAACCAAGCCATGACCCTTTATTTCTCTAGTATGGCTCCGGGTCTTCTATGTTCCAAGGTGACCATTATTCTCTTGGGAAAGCTTCTTATTTTCTTCAAGAAAATATTCCAAACAACTTTGTTGCTCAGACTTGTTGGAGTGCAGTTGTAAGACCCTAGGTTCTTTTTATTCTTACCAACAAACCCTGTAGACACTGACCCTTTCAACATCACTTGAATGCAAGTGGAGTCTCACCCAAGGCATCTATTGGTGTTGTAGGAACCAAGTTTTTGTAGGTATGAGGGGATGGGAGGATATCATCATATTCATTCCTACTAATTATATACCATGTGTGTCGTATTAGTTGTCCCTTTTCCCTTGATTAATTAATAAACTTTAATTATGCAGTACCATTGTGACACATATTTCAACATAAACTATTCCATGTAACATTCATAATTAATACGCATCAATCGGCTAATAAAAATAATTAGTTCTAGTTATGCATAAATAGAATAACCATGAACAATCGCATAATAAGACATTCAGACAGAAAATTTAACATGGTTCACCCAAACTTTGGGCTACGTCCACAATGACTAGCTTCTTTATTATTCTTCATGCAATTCATCTCATGCTTGTGCATTGCGCTTACAATAGATACATCATGACCTACTTCCCCATCTATCATGGTTGCTCTGCAGTGCAAGCCTCCCTCTGCAAAACTTTCTCTAAACCTTCAGACATAGACTCTCTCTCCTTCTCAATCTATCTGCTCAGCATCAACTTTTGACCTTCATCCTTCAGCAGCCTATTCTCTCAACATCAAAAACCTATTCTAACCGACCCATTACATATTTATACATAGAATTTAGGGCTCAAAACCCTATTCCCTTATCCGAAAACCCTGTGAAAACTCATGACAACTCAATGTCTAGGCATGTTTTTCCTATCTTTGCGTCTGCATGCTTCTTTTCCATTCCCAACTGATGTCCTTCCTACTTTTGTGTGTCTATCTTATTTTGCATTCCTAACTACTTTTGTGTGCACCCTCATTCTTCGTTCTTCGAACTATCGGTCCAACAGGCCCCCAACACTCACCTATGGCTCGTCCTGAGCCACTTAATCCTGTTGCATCATGACCCTCCATGCTTGTATGAAATTCTGGAGGGTCTCCCTTGCTATCGCGACTTATTTCTTGACCTATGCTTATTGTTCCAAAATATCCTCTATGACTTGTGCAGTCAGGGTAGTGAGTTTCTTCTTGATGTCGTGTGTTTCTTGCTTTACCAAGCCTTGCACAGTTTCCAATTCCCCTATTACCCTTACTGCTTCATCCTGCAATGGTACTAATCGTTGTTGGACAGTCTTTTGTTGGTCCCTTATCTTTTCTATTTCATTGTATGACTTCCTTTGTGTCAGGATGGCCATCATATGCTCAGTTGGTGGCAGCGTACTTATGTTCTCTAAAGCCTTTTGTTCCTTTTCATGCTCATCCATTAATATAGCTTCCACATCCTTTATCTATGGATCCTCCATTAGATTTGTCCAAATCTATGTCCTTTCTTCACATAGCTTCATGAATTCCTCCTCCAGTCTCTTAATACTTATTACTGAGGTCATAGCAGTTCTTTCTCTTTCTTCCTTTTCCTTCGATGGTGTCCCTGGTGTGGTACGTGATTCCAAATCTTCGATCATGCTATAGAACCCTTTAATGACTTCTTGATTTTTTAGACTTGTTCTTCAAGAGTGGATTCTACCACCATCGACATTTTTGGAATATCCTTATAGAGTTTTTGGATGGCCTGTTGTAATTGATCTTCCTGTTGCTCAACCTCATCCTTCTCCTTCAATATTCTTTCATTCGTTTCCTCAACCTCACTCTTCTCCTTCAATATCCTTTCAGCCTTTTCCTCAGTCGCGCTCTTCTCCTATAAAGCAATTGTATAATCTTGTTGTAGCTTTGTCTTATCCACTGCTACCTTTTCCAATTCGCTTGATGTTGACTCTGTGTAGAACCATATCTCCTACGTAATACCAATGTGAAATCCTTGTAGTATTGTTGTGGGAATCCTTAAAACGACTAAGTCCAGTTGGCTTAATCATTGTACCTATTCCTACATCTTGGGCATTGGGAGCTCAATCACATCTGGTGAGATATTCAATACTTTGTCCCATGTTGTCATCTTTCAAAAGTAAGAGTTTGTGGCCTCTGTTTATCTAGTCATGCTTGTTGATGGTCCTTCATCGTATCTACGCTCTAGTATTATCCTTGTTTCTTCCGAGAGCTAATGCAATGTTGTTAATAGTTCCTCCACCTGCTAGTGCAGTTCTTCTTGTCTGTGTGATGCTTGTTCGACTTCTTATTTTGTGGCATCCCTCACTTGATAGTTGATTCTATCGATGTCATCATTTGTCAGAGTACAAATGGTTGGCTCTTTGTGATCTTTCTTCTTCTTGCGCACAGGGGGGGTTGGCCCCTTGCCCTTGTCTTACCTCTTCTCTCTGATTATTTCCTATGTGTGTTTTGTGTATATTCCATGTCCATTACCCTATTCTTTGCCATCGTTAACAAAGTGCTCTGTCTCGGTTCCATTCCCAGGAACCTTCCACTTTGGATCCCAATCCTACATGATCGGGTGGATATCTTCTTATGTGATCTTGTGTTTTGTCTAGACCCATTCCTCTTTCAAGTCCTTCTTCTCTTGTATATAGATATGGTGTCAGTCTTATCTAAACCACGCAATCGGGGTGTATGCCTCTACCAGTTGTGGTGAAATGTATGGTGTATCCTTGATGCACTTATGAGTCCTTTCTCTGTATAGGAAGAACTCCACATTTTTGTTGATCTGACTTCTTTTGTTAGTCGTGTACCATAAGTTCTAATGCTTAGTTGCTAAGCATGGATTACCTCTAAGACCCAATAACTGCACATCCTCCAGCTCTTCCCACGCTACAAACGTAATCAAAATTAGCATCCATGGATAATGGAATCCCATGTCTTTATCCTATGCTTGTGTGCAGTCGATGAGGAATTGATTTAATAAGTAAGGTTCCTAGCTCATCGAGACCCCTTCGACAAGCTTCTCAGTCATGGCTATCTCTCCCACTAGCACTTGGTCTTTTCTAAATTTCCTCAGTAACTTGCATGCCAATTCCTACGTCACAAGCCTTATTGTTACGATGCATATGCTCAGCACATCCAACCCATGCACACCTTTAACTATGTGAAAATTCCCCCCCATTGCCTCTGACAAAGTATGTCAGTTTTATTGTCTGCAAACAATGAGTTTGGATCTTGTCCCTGTGTTGGTAAGCTTGCGATCCTTGCAATAAGGTTTGTATATATAGAGATTGTCTTGTCCATCCACAAATAACCACCATGTACATAGGTTAAGAAAAAATTAACACATGCAGTCACCTTGTTTCTTATGCCGAAATGTGGGATGTCAAATAGGTTTAGTATGACTACTCGCTCCAATCCTCTATCCCATACCTTTGTCACAAGTATACTCTAGTTCATTGTTGGATATTTACTCAGTTCCAAGTAATGGTGTGGCGTAAGTTCAAGGAACTTCATCGTGTCTGTGATATTGTGGTCTGCGTATTTGAGCTGCGACACCCTCCCTAGTATGTCTTCATCCATGATGACTCCATCTGGGATGTTGGGCATCACCAATTCATATTAGGGAATCTTATACAATCTCATTGGTGGGGAATCATCCTTCATTCATGGAATATAGTCTCGAGAAAACCTCAACTCCGAAGATGATGCTCCTGGAGTCTCCTCAACCTCTGGTTCTACTATTTGCGCTCTTGTTCGGGCTTTCTTTGGTACGATCGTTGTTCCTTTTGATGGTGCCATGTCTGTAAAATAATTTCTAGAGAAAACTTCTTTGGTTCTATGGTTTTTATTGACTCTGCAATATGTTTATCGACTCTCTCTTACTCGCATGCAGCTCTAAGTGACAATAATCAATGCTTTTCAACGCTCCTCGACTTTTGTACCCCTTTTCCATTGTCTTTCTCCCTTCACACCTGAATTAAATTTATCATCCGCCAGTGGTGTGATAAATGCTTGATTTAATGTTGCTTTATTACCATATATTATGTTGGATTTGTACCTCGTAGCACCAGTCTGTCACGATCCTCGGCGGTTGTTTCCATTTATTGTTACACATTGTCTTTATGAGTTGTCATTAACGCTCTTTAACTGTCATTTCCACCCTTTTAATGTCTTTAACGATCATTACGGTCTTGTTTCACGTGTTTATTCTATGCATACCTAACTATCTCTGCATTGTTTCTTTTATCTGCGCAACACCAGGGTTTTTGCACGGGTCTCGTTGTTGTATCTCCATTACTTCTTACTATCTTACCTTTGGTTTTCTTTTTCTTTTTCCATTTTTTTCTTCCTTTTTTTCTACTTTTTCTTACTTTTTTTTTCTTTTACCTACTATAATACACTACTATGGTACATTCGGTCTTGCACAGCTCAGATTAATGCACAGACGGTCGATCGTCTTTATAGCGTCTCATTCGACTTCCATTCACCATGCCTCCGAGGGCTTCTCCATTCAGCATTTCCAATTGCACAACACTTGCTTCTATCACATTCTTAATCATATATGGTTATAACCAATTCATTCAAGACTTTCCTGGATGCTACATGAACTTATTGTTGTATAGCAATACTAAGTCCCCCACTTGAAACTTTTTATGTTTAATATGTCTATCATTCCATGTCTTTTCTCTTTCCTTTTGAACTTGCTTATGAAACCCTGCGACAAATCGATCTTCCTCAAGTTGTAGCAATTGTGACAATCTCTCCTCTATTGTGCCAGAGTTCAAAAGATTAGTAATCATTGCAACACGCAGGCTAGGCACTATAAACTCCATCGGCATCACTGCTTCTTTCCCATAGACCAACCTAAAAGGTGTTTTTCTGGTCAACCTTTTGCTCATACTCATGTATTCCCATAATATGACAAGAACCCTTAGGTCCCAATCATCTCTCCCTACATTGCAAATCTTTGTTAGAGAATTATCCATAATTTTTTTAAAAGCTTCTACAAACCCATTGGCATGAGGGTGATACGGTGTGCTCTTCTGATGATGAATTTGGAATTCCTCGGTCAATGTTGCAATCGTCCTATTCAGGAAGTGTGTCCCCTAATCACTCAGTAGAACGCACGGGCATCCAAATTACATAAGTACATTCTCAAATAGAAACCTTGCAGCAGTCTCTGCGGTGCAGTCTATCATTGGTGCTACTTTTGTCCATCTGGTCAAATACTCTGTAGTAATTATTATATACTTAGCTCTTGATCTTCTCGTTGGCGGTTTGATCAGTCCAACAAATTCTATTGCCCATTTATCAAATGCATACAAGGTAACATGTGGGTGTAAATCCATCTCATCCCTTCTGGATGGATTTCCCACCCTTTGACAAACATTGCATGCCTAAAAGTATTCTTTAGCATCCTTATGAAGTGTGGGCAACCAGATCCCCACACACAAAATCTTCTACATTGCCTCTTTACTGGCGTAATGTCCTCCTACAATTCCTTTGTGCACTTCTGAAAGTATCATTCATCGTTCATGCTCTAACACACATCATCTTAGTATCCCATCGAAACCTAACTTGTATAAGTTCCCTACAATTAACTGATAGTTTGTTGCTTTAACCACTAATTGTTTCTTCAGTGCAATTGTAATGTCTGACGGGGCCATTTCGATACTTAGAAATTCCACAATGTCTGCGAAGTAGTCGTCCACCATTTTAACTACAAATAAGTGTGCATCTGGCAAGTTGTCATCTAGATTCCCTGCATCTTCTCTTGAGAGTATGAAAAATAAGTGATCCGGTCCTTCATTCAACTTCCTTGGTTTCACAACAACCTCAAAATCATATTATTGGAACAAGAACAAACATCTTCATATTCTCCCCCCCAACACTGGCTTGTTCACTAAGTATATTAGTGCAGAATGCTTTGTATACATCTTAAAGTGAGAACCCAATAAATAAAGTCTAAACTTTTGTAGCACATATACCATTGTCAATCCTTCTCATTCTGCGGTAGTGTAATTTTTTTCTGCTATTGACAGCTTCCTACTTGCAAAAGCAATTGGGTGGTCTATGTCTCCTTCCCTGGCGGAGATAATACTGCACCCAAAGCTATGGATGACACATCCACATGAACATGGAACTCCTTCTTCCAATCAAGGTATATCTAGATCGGCGCGGTCACTAATTTATGCCTCAATGTATCCAAACCTTTCTGACAGTCCTCATTCCAGTGGAACTTATCCTTTGTCCCAATATTTACCTTATATGTCTTTAATGGTTGTGCATATGCAGCAGATTCAAGCTTTGTTCCTTCTACTACGCGGTCCTCCTCAATTTTAGGTACATGTACATTCCTTGGATATTCCTTGTCTTGTTCTTATGTCACAATATTATAGCATTCCAGTAATTCATGGAGAGTCATAGAACCTCTATGTGCACTACAAACAGGTACTGCCTCCATCGACCCTTCTTCTGAAAAAATCTTGTTTCTGATGACATGTAAGGTTGCATCTACTAATGGAGATTCATGTTCAAAAGTAAATGTTACCTTAAACCTTTGAATCAACTGGTCCTGATTCGATGTTTCTCTGCGCACTTCCAATTCTAGGTACCAATTCTTAGGAATTGTATCCAATGTATGTATAAACATATGTGTTCATTCCTTCTTCGGGATAGAACTCCATATGTTTCTACATTGTTCAACATGA
This sequence comes from Picea engelmannii, assembly GCA_009831015.1. Lineage (NCBI taxonomy): Eukaryota > Viridiplantae > Streptophyta > Pinopsida > Pinales > Pinaceae > Picea > Picea engelmannii. The sequence continues at coordinate 17,650 of ML808247.1, forward strand.
TCCATTGGACCACCTACTCCTGAATATTTATGTGTACTATTCAACCTCGGTACCAAATATCACTTGCATCAATATTCTACAATGTTGTGAGTCTTCCATTCCCTCTTTATGTGCATCCCACCATCTAGGTGGAGTGGCCTTCAAGACAAAATCTAATGTCAGTTGATCTGGATTTATGAGAAAAATGAAATAAAACCACATATTTATAATACTAACACAAAGACACAGTGAAAAATAACTAAGATACAATAAAACTTGGTTTCTATTAAATAAGAAATATGCTAAAAACTGTAAAATGCAGACTAAAAACAAGCTTGCTAGAATGATGGCAGCTTATCTCTAAGAAGAGATGTGACGGCTACGCTCATTCACAAGAAGATGAGTACAATGAGGATATGAAGGACTTTTTACAATAAACATGAATTCCAAAATCCTAGACATCCAAAAACCTAACCCTAGGAGATGAAGTGCCAAAAGTCATATGGGCCCCGTTGGGGTAAGTTAGTACATCAACTTCCCGTGGTCGTAACTTTTGCATATGATCTTCGTTTAGGGTGCACGATATCTCGTTGGAAAGGTATTGACGAGGAGATTAATTTAGGGGGATAAATCAGATCCTTTGGTTAATATTGATGTGCCTAATCATGAAAACGAATCGTTTAGGCCCTCAAATAACCCCGAAAGTTCAGGAACCAAAAAACTACTAAAAATATTAAGTTTCCAAAAACTTGTTTTGAGCCAACTGGATAAGGTGGGTGGCCACCGAGATCCTCCTAGATAAATCCTCCCCCATTAGAAAGAAATGCTCTCTATTGCGTTGAGTTCCCCCATCATATCAGTAAATTTCTACTGAATTTGGCCCCTGGTGAGCCACTTCCCTTGGTGCAGGAGTTGCCCTACTTTGACAACCCAATAAAGTTGGATTTGTTATCCACTAGCCTAGGTATAACTAAGGAGATCATGTCTCAAGTGACATAGGTTCCAGACATGGAGTGTCGAAAGTCGGGTAGTCTAAGCATAGTCGTGGAGGGCCCTTCTTTTCTTCAAGTACAATCCACATATCGCCCGCAACAACGTCCATCACACTGGCCTAGTCCTCAAGTGGAAGTGGGTATTGCTCCATGAGGTAATGAGTAAGGGTATCATGGTATGTGTCACTTTGATATTTGAAGCACTTGAACATGTTGTATTGAATCCTTCTTCATTTCATGACATTTGCTTAGAAATTATGCTCTTTGCCTTGTTTAAACCTGGAAGGGTGACACGGTGCCCGAGTAAGTTGATTTCCCTATAGGATGAGTTGCTACTAGGTGGATCTTTGAAGATTTATCATTTGTTCACTCCATACTTACCACTTTCCATATTTATTCCTTTCATCTCCCCATATTTTGGGAATTGGGATAGGCTACACTAGGAAGGGTTGTACCTTACCTCATGAAAAGAAGGGGCTAAAGCCCCAAAGGGTAAAATTAGTTGGAAAGAGTTAAAATCCATTTTGAAATCTTCGAGATGCTTCGCCTAGGGATCCCCGAGAAAGAAGTGAAAATCTTCTCAGTAAGAAAAGGGGACCCACGAGATAACATGAACAATCAAGGTATTAGGTGATGGATAGGAGGTCTCATCACTAGTCGGAATTTTATGACCACGAAGATGTAGCAGTATGACATTACCACCTATCTGGTCACCAAGCCAGGGTAATGGCTCTTGGTTGCATAGCCAAGAGAAAGGGGGTCTCATCACGAGTCGGCCTTCTCATTTACGTGAAATGTTTTATGGATGACGCTATCACCTCTAGTCACCAAGCCAGTACAGTGGCCCTCAACTATTCCCTTGTAGCACAAAAATTGTTGAGGTTGGCCCTATATTTTAAAATAAATTTAATTTTAGGTCATATTTTGGTATAAATACACAAAACTGACATTTGTTTTCATCATAACTCACCTCTCACAAGAGGGGGACTGAAATTTGTGTCCTTAATGGGTACTTGGCTGAAATTTCAAAGCACACTTGGTAGGAGACTTGTTTGGATGCATTTTTTGATCATTTCTTAGTGGAATTTTGGCAAATCTAGTGTTTTTATGCTTGATTATTCTTGGTGAATTAAGTAAATCTGCAATTTTCATTTCATGATAAATGTTCATAGTATGTTTACTTGTTCATATTTAAGATTATGAAATTGCTTGCTTGAAAACCCTAGGAGTAAGAAACATAAGGAGCTTCTTTCTTTCTCTTTGTTTCGCTATTTTTGCCTAAGAAGATCTTGTCTAGACAAACTTCTAGAGCCCTAAAAAAGTGCTAGCACTTTAGAAGTTTTGTCTAGTTCTTATTGCATTAAATATATTTCAAGAGTCTAAGGATAGAATAAATCACTAAGGCCTAGAAGTACCTACACCCTAGTTGAATCTTCTCTTTGGGGCTTGGTGCTTGAGAACTTTAGGTGCTACTTCTCAAGCTTCCACCTTGTTATCTCTTAGACAAGTACAATCATTGTTATTTCTCCAAGTTATTGTGCTGATATAATTGACTCCATAAACCCTAAAAGGCACTAGTTCTTGCTTCTCTCTTTTTGAAGGATTGATCAAACACTCAAACACTTTTCTCTCAAGCTTTTACTAACTAATACTAACACTAATTTAGCATAAAACACTAACTTACTTGTTGTTGTTATAAACGTTTGCTACATCCATCTAAAAGCAACAAATTTTATGCATAATTAATATTATTTGCTAGCTAATCACTTCGGAATTTGTTCATGACAAACTATTATCATTCTATACATTAAATGTTATATTTTCATTGTCTTTTTTAACATTTATGAAGAATATTTCTTGCAGTTGTTATACATTACTAATTGTTGTTGTAAACGTGTCTATTGTCGCAGTTTTATATCAACTAGCATATTTTCACTAGTTAATTGTCTTATTGAAGCATTAATATCATTTTTGTACTTGAAGCTGCCATATATATGTTTGTTGTCTTGTTTCGGGCTGGTACACTTCATCTTCTACACTTGATTCATCCCTTTGAGACATAAACTTTGTGATATTTTTTACTTAAGTGACCAGTCAGAGGGGGGTTAATTTTTACATATTTGCTTCCTTTCACTGACCCTTTAGGTCACTAGGGACGTCTCCCTTGGGGTAGTTTTATTTTACTCCTAAACAAAAAGGGGTTCCTTGTTAAGGTTTCTTGTTTAGGTCACTAGGGACGTCTCCCTTGGGGTAGTTTTATTTTACTCCACTGAGGGCGATTCCATCACTCCCTTTGATAATCCTTAAGAGGTTATCTGGAGACTCCACTGATCTTTTCCAAGGTGCCACCTTACTCTCAACTTTGTGATATTTCCAAGATATGGGATCATGGCGCCCTGGGAGCAAGTGTACCCGCCTATTGATTTTGAAAATTTTCAAGTATACCCACATTGTTTTGATATAAAATGGTTGAAAATTTGTCCAAGATTTAAAGGCCTCCTAATTACTCACATTGTAGAATTCTTGAAGTATATAAGTGAAATAGAATTTGAAGGGGAGGATGTCCTAATAAAATTGTTCATAATTTCCTTGCCATAATTTGTACAAGAATGGATCAAGGGTTGTTGCGAAGAAAAGGATATATCCTCTTTCATAGATCTCATCAATAGGTTTCTTGAGTTCGCAAAACCACAGTGCCAGACTTATGAGGATGCCCTTCAAAATATTGAAATATCCCTAGAGGACGAAAGATTCACCACTGAGATTGTAGAATATCTTAGGGGTGCATACCATGTTCAATTCCAAGAACCCTTTGATACATAAGAAGATATTTATGAAGGAGGTTACCAATCCCATGAGGAAGAGCAAGAATTTACTCATGATTCTACAGAAGATAATGAGGACCTAGTTGAAGAGCGAGAGCCAAAATATATCAAACATGATGATGAAGTGTTAATGTTTACTCCTCCCTCTGATGAATCCATCCATGATCTTATCCCTCCTACACAACAAGAAGAGATTGAGGTTAGTCATTTTCTTTTTCAGATTTTTTATGTTACCCTATTCTATGATTCGAAAGGTGAAAAAGTAAGGGGATCCCTGGATGTACTAAACCCTTCATGTTATGATAAAGGTAATGGCATGGTTGATAATATTGATGAGTTCATGCATGTTGGGAGATGCAAATGGGATGTGGTTAGTTCTAACAAAGATCCCATTTATGATATGGAAGGAAATATCCAAATGTTTCATTTACAACTATCATCTGAGGTTAATAATAATTCTGACATATGGCAACAAGGAGATGGTATGGTTATAGATATTTTCCAAACACCCAAGGATGACCTAGTGCAATGTTCTCATAATGATTTATGATCATACCTTGAGGATTTTGATGAGAATTCCTTTGAGCACTTTGATTTATTCTATGAAGAAGATTATCAACCACCATTGTGCTCAGATCTTGATAAGGGTGAGGACGTCACTTTCCTGAACAAGGATACTTGTGACAAGGTTGTCCAACTCCCTCCAATTACTTTACCTTGGTGGGTCACTAAGGATACAGTTGGGGAACATGTCTCTTGTACCAATTTTTCTCTAAGGAAAAACCCTCTTTTAGAATTCAAGGGTAGGTTGAGTGCCTTAAGAAGAAGATTATTATCTCAATCATTCAACCCTCCCCTAAGAATTTTCCAATCATCCTCTAGGTTCTTTCTAGTCCCTTCTCAGACCTCAGGATGTGATGACGTCCAAGATAGCTAACCTTCAAACTCTTTGAGTTATTCTTTTGAGTCTTTGACTTTTCACGATCCCTTTCTGAGATGGATTGAGCACTTTCCTAGAAATGTAACTTGGCATAATTTTTTCCCTCTCTCCCGCCTCCATGAGCTAGACTTTATGATTTCCTATGATATGATACATGCTCTAACTCATGTTATTTGTGTTCTTAACTTGTCATTGTTTTGGTTTATGATGAAGCACAGAAGCAGGTGTTATGAGATATTGTTGGGATGGTTTCAATGGTTATATGACTACACCTAGCATTCAACCAATAGGTAAGTAGAGGTAGGTAGGCATTTGCATCCATTGTACATACCATTGCATATCATGTTATCATAGTTGTAGTTGCATTTTATTGTCTTGTCTCACTTGTATATATGTATACTCATGATTAGAACTTGTTTTATTTCAATTTGTATATCATGTATCGACAAAGGGTGATATCAGCACCCTAGATGTTACTAATATATTTTGTTGAGATTTAGCAGGCACATGTCATACCAGAGATGTTGAGGTTCTCATGCGCTCTACGATGAGCACATGTCCCCAAGTTGGAGCCATATTTTATCCCCTAGCCTAGGGATAACTAAGGAGATTGTGTCTCGAGGCCCACAAGTTCCATACATGGAGTGTTGAGAGCCAAACGGCCTAAGAATAGCCCCAGAGGGCCCCTCTTTTCTTCAATTACAGTCCACATATCGCCAGCAATAACATCCATCACATTGGCCTGGTCCTGAAGTGGCAATGGGTCTTGATCCATGAGGTAATTAGTTCCGGTATCATGGTATGTATCACTCTAATATTTGAAGCACTTGAACATTTTGTAATGAATCTTTTTTCATTTCATGACGTTTTCTTGGAAATTATGTTATTTTCCTTGTTTAAACCTGGGAGGGTGACATTGTGCCCTAGTAAGTTGATTTCCCTTTAGTTTGCTACTGGGTGGATCTTTGTAGATTTATCATTCTTTCCCTCCATACTTACCACTTTTCATCTTTATTCCTTCCATATCCCCATCTTTTGGGCATTGGGATAGGCTACACTATGAAGGGTTGTACCTTACCTCGTGGGAAGAAGGGGATAAAGGCCCAAACGATAAAAGTAGCTGGAAAGAGTTAAAATCCATTTTGAAACCTTCGATATGATTCACCCAAAGATCCCTGAGAAAGCAGTGAAAATCTTCTCAGTAAGAAAAGGGGACCCACAAGATAACATGAACACTCAAGGTATTACTTGATGGATAGGAGGTATCATCATGAGTTGGCCTATTATGACCATGAATATGTAGCGGTATGACATTACCACCTATCTGTTCACCAAGCTAGGGTAGTGGCTCTTGGTTGCATAGACAAGAGAAAGGGGGTCTCATCACAAGTCAGCCTTCTCATTTCCATGAAATGTTATGTGGATGACAATGTCACCTCTGGTCACCAAGACACGACAGTGGCCCTCAACTATTCCCCTGTAGCACAAAAGAAAAGATAAAAAGAAAGAAAGCCAAGAAAGAATAAATGGAAATGAATGGGCTAGGAAACAATTGCATTCATGACAATGTGCAACTCACCCTCCACAAAGGCACCCATAGGTAAGACTCTACATTTCCATGTTATCACATGCACCACATGCCCAAAGGTCTACCCCATGCCACTTCATACACTTACATGACTTGGATTAGGCTCCACCTAGGAAACACCCCAGAATTAAGGGGGATTAACCCAATAGGGCATTATGAGACCCTTCCCAAACCTAAATTTAGGAAGTTGTATAATGTCTTTGAGCATTTGTTTGGTTTAGGGGGTTTGTTTCACATGTTTGGGTGGTTTTATTATTGGATGTGATTTAATTTCTATGATACTCGTCACTCATGGACCCCTGGAGGGCGTACCTATTTGTCTTTGCAGGACCTTGCCCAGTGGATAGATATTCATGAGTAGATGACCAGTTTGGACCTTCATGAGGGATGGAAGCCCGGGGATGGATGTTGAGACCCCGGGCTTAGGGCATGATAGTTATGACCAACTTGCATGATACAAGAAGAGGTCATTGCCTTTGGAGGCACTTTGGCAGTCCTGGGGGGGATTCCACCCTCCATGCACCAGGACACTACCCTTTCGAGGCTAAGATGTCATCCTTCTAGTCCAGGATAGCATAGTTCCTTGAAGATGATGGTAGCACATGTGGAAAAATATTGATGCCTTTGGAGGCCTATCCCCATGTTCTTGCAGCCTAACGTCCCCTTGAGGAGACCTAACGCCACCCGAGAAGGGTCATTCACCTTGTTTAGGTTTATTTTACTTAAATTTAATCAATTTGTAAATTAAGGGAAAAATTGTTGAGGTCGGCCCTGTATTTTAAAATAAATTTAATTTTAGGCCAGATTTTGGTATAAAAACACAAAAATGACATTCATTTTCATCATAACTCACCTCTCACAAGAGGGGGACTGAAATTGGCACCTTTTTTGGGTACCTAGATGAAATTTTGAAGCACACTTGGTTGGAGACTTGTTTGGATGCATTTTTGGAACATTTCTTCGTGGAATTTTGGAAAATCTAGGGTTTTATGCTTGATTATTCATGGTGAAGTAAGTAAATCTGCAATTTTCATTTCATGATAAATGTTAATGGTATGTTTACTTGTTCATATTTAAGATTATGAAATTGCTTGCTTGAAAACCCTAGAAGTAAGAAACATAAGGTGCTTCTTTCTTGATCTTTGTTTTGCTAATCTTGCCTAAAAAGATCTTGTCTAGACAAACTTCTAGAGCCCTAAAGTGATAGCACTATAGAAGTTTTTTCTAGTTCTTATTGCATTAAATATATTTCCAAGAGTCTAAGGATAGGAGAAATCGCTACGGACAAGAAGTGCCTACACCCTAGTTGAATCTTGTCTTTGGGGCTTGATGCTTGAGAACTTAAGGTGCTACTTCTCAAGCTACCACCTTGTTATGTCTTAGACAAGTACAACCATTGTTATTTCTCCAAGTTAGTGTGTTGATATAATTGACTCCATGAGCCCTAAAAGGCACTAGTTCTTTCTTCTCTCTTGTTGAAGGATTGATCAAACACTCAAACGTTTTTCTCTCAAGATTTTACTAACTAATAATAACAGTAACTTAGCATAAAACACTAACTTACTTGCTGTTGTTATAAACATTTGCTACAGCCATCTAAAAGAAACAAATTTTTTGTATAATTCATATTATTTGCTAGCTCATCACTTCAGAATTTTTTCATGAAAAGCTATTATCATTCTATACATTAAATGTTATATTTTCATTGTCGTTTTTAGCATTTATGAAGAACATTTCTTGCAGTTGTTATACATTACTAATTATTGTTGTAAACTTGTTTATTGTTGCAGTTTTATATCAGCGAGCATATGTTTCACTAGTTTATTGTCTTATTGAAGCATTAATATCGTTTTTGTACTCGAAGTTGCCATATATATGCTTGTTGTCTTGTTCATGGCTGGTACACCTCATCTTCTACACTTGCTTCATCCCTTTGAGACATAAAATTTGTGATATCTTTGACTTAAGTGACCAGTGAGAGGGGTGTTAATATTTACATCTTTGCTTTGTTTCACCAGCCCTTTAGGTCACTAGGGACGTCTCCCTTGGGGTAGTTTTATTTTACTCATGTTGGCCCTTGGTTATGTAAGGAAGTGAAGATTAAGGAAGAAAGGCGAAGTACGAACTACGTGGAAGGCACATTAACTGAGGAAGGGTCGAAGTGGGTAAAGAAGTAGAAAAGAAGGAGAAAAGTAAAGGAAAAGCTAGTCGTTGGAAGAGAAGATCGAGGAAGACAAAGCATCAAGGAAGAGGGATCGTGGACAACTCAGCAAGTGGAAAAAGACATCAACGAGTGCTCTGGAGCACCTCGTGGAAAAGAAGGAAGGACAAGCTAGAAAATACCTTAAAACACAGGTCATGTGGACCTAGGGTTTTGGATCTAGGGTTTTGACACCTAGGCTTCGGTCTAACGTTGTCCGAGAGTCATGTAATGTATAAATAGAGGTCTAGAAGACCTGGGAGGTTGGTTCTAGTTTTGTATGTTGTTCATTGTTGGTTATGATTATTGTTGTTGAGAGAAATATCGATTTTGTATTATGAATCTTCAGTTGGGTGCAAAGATCAATCCTACAGCTGGGTGCACAGGAAGGGAAGAGGAAGAGAGAAAGAGAGAGATATCTGCAGCTAAGTGCGCAGATAGAACTGTATGTTTTCATCTAATATATAAAGAAACACAGTTTTGTGGGTGTAGACCTAGGGAGAGGGTGAACCACGTATATATTGTTGTTCTTTGTGGTTGATGTTGTGTTATATGCCATATTTTATACTATTATTGCATTGTTGTGTTAGATCAGAGATTTAACTTCGCGAAGTGAGCTTATGAGTGGTAAAGAATATCTAGATTGTTGTGTGTTGTTATCCTGGATTCACTTTGCATTTCCTCTGGTTGTAGACACCTATGTCCTACAACCCACTATTTCTACTTCAGGTGAGACTGCATCTTCTTTGCAGGTGTTGCCGAAAGGGCCAGTAGTTAGGGTTTGTTGGTGCGTTGTAAGAGTTGAACCCTGGGTCTGCCCCTGTGCCAACAAATGGTTCTGTTGTCGGGAATGGGATCTTTTTGAGGGAATGTCAAGGTGGTTTCCATCAAATACAGATATTCAGAAGTGGATAGAGGAACAAGAAAAGGACTTCGATGAATCTCAGAACAAGAACCCTAGAATTAGTACAGAAGATTGGTTGGGAAGGTACATCTTTACCGACATACACGAAATTTTCTTTGGAGGAGTTCATAAGGAGTTATACGAGTGGTTATCCAGATTAGCAGATACCTAGTTTGAGATCAAATCTAGACCACCTGTGGTTTAGACAACGACGTTGATCAAGAATTTCAAGAGAGTTGATAACGTTGTGTCTAGAGAAGTGGATCTCTGGTTTGATAACACTATTGGAGGGTACATTATTGAGTTTTCCATTGACAGAGTCAAATCGTATAGTCAAGCAGAGAGGTATTTCTTTAAGGGACCTAGAGGAAAGTTCCTACACTTTTTAAAGATGAGGATTAAGATGTTATTGCATGAGAATAATATCTTGAAGATACAGTGAAGCTAATGTTCAAGAATTCAAACAGGGACAGTGACACAGAGGCTGGACTCACACATAATGGGAGACCATTCAGAGAGGTTCCTCTTGCGAACCTATTTAAGAAAAACTATGGAGATGAGGGATTCTACAGTGGAGAAGAAGAAGATATAACAGACGAAGAATATTCAGAGTCCACAAAAACAGAGGAAGTACGGACCGAAGAACCTCAACGAGGAGAATCTGAAACTACAGGCATTGCACCTACTGTCGAAGTAAGTACTACTAATCCTCCTATTGTTTTAGAAGCATTAAGTAACCAGAGTAGTCAGAGCACTCAAAGTACTATTACAAACATTTTGGTACATACTCAGTAGAAACCAAGGAAGATCTATGGCAGATGAGATGAGGTTACCTATCTTTAGAGGAGATGGATCTGAAGATCCTGACTAGCATTGGTTCTTATGCGAAGTTGTATGGAGCATTAAGAAAGTCACTGACGAAGCTGTTAAGAGAACTCAGTTTAGTACTACCTTGAGGGATCGCGCTCTGAACTGGTATATGAAGTTTGTTTCAGGATCGACATAGCCTAAATTGTTGAATGACAGTAAGACTACATTGAGTGCAGAATTCAAGAAACCTAATTCAAAGTCACAATGTATTACAAAGCTAAAGGAAATCAAGCAGAAGGAGACTGAACCATTTTGGGAGTTTGATTAGAGGTTTAAGACTCTAAAAGGTCGTTTGACTTTTCAGATCCCAAACGAACAGAATAAAGAATGGTTCATCATTGCTCTCCTGCCACACATCAGAGTTCCTCTAATGCAACAGAAGGTCGCTTCACAGGTTGAAGCATTGGAAATCATCATGAAACTAGAAGCAACCCCTGTAGGATAATCCAGCTCAGGTATGAGTCAAATATTGAACTAGTTAACCAGTTTATCCTTACAGGTGGAAGATATGAAGAAATATAAAGGAAAAGAGAAAAGAGAAGATATATGGTGCATCAGATGTAAATCAGAGGGCCATGACAAAGAGCATTGTCCCCTATTTCATGAATACTTGGCCTCTGGAGCACCTAGTCCTTTGAAGAAGGCTATTGTACCCTGGTGTGAGGTATGTATAACTAGACATCGTCGTGGTGAATGTTATTATATGCAAAAATATGTCCAGACACCCACCAATATTTACTGCACATTCTATAAATCTGTGGGGCATGGTGAGAAGGATTGTAGGGCTTATGATCTCATGCATGAAAGATCAAGGGATACATGTAGGATTCAAGGAGAAACATAGCAAGAAGGAAATAATGCACAGTTCAACTCCTCGGGAAGAGGAAACTTCAACCCTCGTGGTGGATTCAGAGGAAGAGGATGAGGTGGAGGTATGGGTCGAGGTAGAGTTCAGATTATTTGTTATAACTACGCCCAGCCAGTACATTTGGCAAGGGATTGTCAGAACCCCTGTACCACTTGCAACTACTCTAACTCGTTTGATCATGTCATCGAAGATTGTCCAATATTGTTGGCCAAACTCCAGGAGAGACGAGAAGGAAACCAACAAGTACAACTAATATCAGCAGAACCTCGCGGTGAGGACCCCAGAGTCGTTGTTATTACTAGAGGAGGCACTGTTATAGGAGAAGATAGGGTAACTCCAGGAAAGACTACAGAAGGATCAGGAATCAGAAGAGCTGCAGAGAAGGCACAGTTGTTTGATCCAAGAAGAGAGAGGCATACTTTTGAAGAAGTAAGGAAAGAATTTGTAGGAGAACAAGCTTCTTCATCTAAGACACAACAAGAAGTAAGGGAATCTGAAATGCCACCATCATTTGATTAGTCTGCCCTAGCTAGATAAGGAAAAGAGGTAAGCAAGCTCATGGACTTCTTATATACCTATATTAATTTGATTAAAGATGAAAAAGTTGTGCAGGAGCTACAACACCTAGTAAGACAGTATTAAATTGGGAAAATAGACCCTATGCTGATTAGAGTTGTGAATCAAGTATCAAGGAAAAGGAGGACAAACAAGGAATTACACCTTAGTGCTCAGATTGGAGACTACGGCGTGGAATATGTGGTCCTCGACTTGGGATTAGAAGTAAATGTTATGACAAAGAAGACTTGGGAAATGATGGGAAAACCTAGATTTATTTAATCCCCTATCATGCTCAGGATGGCTAATCAACAGGCGATGAGCCCCTTTGGAAGACTAGAGCATGTCCCTGTAGATGTCGATGGGGTAAGGACATTTGTAGACTTCGAAATAATTGAGATTGTTGATGATATATGTCCTTATCCTGCGTTGTTAGGAATTTATTGGGATTTCAACAATTCAACTATTGTTGACCTAAAGAAGAGAAGAATGAAATTTGAGGGTAATGGCCTTAAAGTTATTGCACCTCTGGACCCAAATGAAGGTCGCAGATACACAGAAGCTATCAGGGAAGAAGACCACACATACGAGCTAGAGAACATCTACAAATTGGTGGAGATATCATATGGCGAAGTGAAAGTGCATGCTCATCAAATTATAAAGAGGCATTGGAAAATTGGCAGAACAGAATTTATGAAGTCTCCACACTGCGGTGTGCCAGATTGACCAAAGAAGTCTGCTGGATTGGCACAAAAGTAAGTAATCTTCCAACATTTGATGGTCCGAATCATTTAGATACATTTCTGGCTGAAATTGAGAAAATTGTACCAGTAAAACAGATAATGTTGGCACTGGATGAAGCCTTGAAATCCACACCATCTAGATGGTGGGGAGCACACAAGAAGAACATCGCAGAGTGGGTACAATGTCACACCTTATTGACATTGTGTTTTTTAGATCAAGAAGAATGATGCAAATTTCGATACACGGGATAGAGTTTCCCTAAGGACCACATGTGAAGTCGTAAGGAAGCCTGTAGCAACATTCCTAAAGAACAGTGGGTGCATAAGTTCATTAACACCTTGGATACTACGCCTATCAACTAGTATCTTCAAGCAGAATTGTGCCTCATCACTACAGACTGGTATGGAATGACTCAGAACTTTATAGCTACATTTTTATTTGAGAGTCAGTACCCTACAGTAGATCAGGCTCTACAAATTGTGAGGAAAAAAGTCCTTGAAGAGGCACCTAACCTCCATTTTTCCCAAGAAGAAGATGAATGGACTACGCCTCTTCAGCAACTACAGAATCACTACAATATTAATGTCAATGAGGATGATGACCCTAGAGATGTAAACATTGCAGAAACTGAAGATCACAAAGACATAGAAGGACCAGGGATCGAACTACCTTTTATTGGACAGCCCATTAAAATTAAGAAGGTTAATATTGGAACAGAGAAAACACCTAAATTAGCAAACGTTGGAGACTATTGGGATGATGCTACTATTAGAAAGATCACAGAACTATTACATGAATATCAGGATTTATTTCCAACTAAGTTCACATACATGAAGGGCATTAAAGGGCCCATGGGAGAAATGAAGATCCCCTTGAGAGCAGATGCAAGACCTATCAAACAGACACCCTACATATTGAATCCCAAATACAAGCAGAAAGTTAAGATTGAATTGGATAGAATGTTGGAAGCAGGAATCATAGAACCTGTTGAAGAATCTGAATGGATTAGCCCTATGGTGGTCTAAGATAAGAAGTCAGGTGAAATCAGAATTTGTGTAGATCTCAGGAAGTTGAACGATGCATGTCTACATGACCCCTTTCCTACACCGTTTACCAACGAAGTTCTAGATAATGTAGGAGGACAGGAGGTCTACTCATTCACAGATGGATTTTCAGGTTATCACCAGATTAGAATCACTAAGGAAGATCGACATAAGACCACCTTTGCTACAGAATGGGGTTCATTCCAGTACATTGTGATGCCTTTATGCTTTAAGAATGCACCAACCATATTTTCTAGGGTGGTGGTCAAAGCATTTAAAAACTTTTTACACAAGTTCTTGGAAGCATATTTTGATCATTGGACTATCTTTAGCCTACTAAAAAATCATATTGAATGTTTGAGATTGATGTTAGATAAGTGCAGGCAATGTCAGATTGCCCTAAATTTGAAAAAAATGCATTTTCTTTTCACCCTTTAGAGTGTTTCTCGAGCACATTGTGTGTAAGCAGGGGTTGTTGGTGGATCCTTCCAAGATTGTCATCATTGTTGATCTACCTCCTCCTACTTCGGTTAGACAGTTGCGCACTCCATTGGGGCACACTGGATATTATAGGAAGTTCATTAAAGGTTATGCATAGATAACAACACCTATGGAGAAGCTATTAAAGAAAGATAGTAAGTTCCAATGGACAGAAGAATGCCAGTAGAGCTTCGACACACTAAAGAAGAAAATGGTTAGTGCGCCAATATTGGTTTTTCCAGATTGGAGTAAGGATTTCAATGTTCATGTCAATGCTTCGTCCATTGCATTAGGAGCAGTTTTAGCACAGCTGGGTGTAGGAGACATTGACCACCCTATAGCCTTTGCTAGTAGGAATATTTCTATAGTTGAAAGGAACTATACTACAAATGAAAGAGAAGGCTTGGCTATGCTATATGCGCTACAGAATTTTAGACATTATTTGCTAGGAGGACCTTCTAAGATGTTCACTGATCATTATGCATTTAAGTACTTAGTCAACAAGCCAGTGTTGGGGGGAAGAATATGCAGATGGCTACTACTATTCCAGGAGAATGACTTTGAGATTGTGGTAAAGCCAGGAAGAATGACTAAAGGACCTTATCACTTTTCCAGGTTGGAACATGGAGAGGAACCTACCAGTTTGGAGGATACACTACCAGATGCATAATTGTTGGCCATCAGAAAAGTCGATGATCACTTCGTCGAGATAGTTCAGTTCATGTCCACATGAATGGCACCTCGCGAGTATACAGTCATTCAAAACAAACATTTGGTAGTCCATGCAGCTGACTTTCGACTTATAGCAGGACAGTTGTATAAGGTGGGACCCGATGAGATCTTGAGGAGATGCATTATGGAGGCAGAAAGACCATTGATTCTTGCAAAATCACATGAAGGCATCACAGGAAGACATTATGCAGGAAAATAAACAGTGCAGAAGGTTCTCAGAGCTGGCCTTTGGTGGCCTACTTTACATAAGGATGCTAAGGAATACTACAGAGCCTGCGATGTATGTCAAAGAGTAGGGCAGCCTTCTAGAAGGGATGAAATGCCTTTGGCAGCACAATTAACATTACAAGTATTCGAGAAGTGGGCCATTGACTTTGTGGGACCTATTAACCCACCAGGAAGGCACACAGGCACGAGATACATTATCACTGCGACAAAGTATTTGACCAAATGGGAAGAAGCAAGAGCAGTTAAGGAATATAGTGTAGCCACAGCTGCGCAGTTCATCTTTGAAGATATTATAACCCGATTTGGATGCTCGAAGATCCTCATGAGTGACCAAGGCACATATTTCATCAACAAAACTATTGAAGCCTTGACTCAAGAGTTCGAAGTTCACCATCAAAAGAGCACACCATACCACCCACAGGTGAATGGTACAGTCGGAGCCTTCAATAAGATCTTGGAGACAGCATTGACCAAGATTTGCAGTGTTAACAGAGATGATTAGGATTTAATAATTCTAGCAGTATTATGGGCTTCTAGAACTACTTGCAAGAAGTTGACAACACAGACTCCCTTTAAGTTAGTATATGGTTTGGAAGCAGTGGTACCTATGGAATACGTGGTTTCTTGTTTAAGAATTGCAGCATTTATAGGTATGGATGACATAGGCGTTGTTCAAGACAGGCTTGCGCAGTTGCTAGAACTAGACGAAGACAAGTTCATTGTGGGATTTCATCAGAAGGTATAGAAAGAAAGAGAAAAGGATTACCATGATAGACATATCAAGAGGAAATCATTTAAGCAAGGATATTTGGTATTGTTATATGACAGCAAGTTTATGAAGCATCCAGAGAAGTTCAGGACACATTGGCTTGGGCCATTTCAGGTTGCCTATGTCATAGAAGGAGGAGTTTCACAGTTGAAGACCCTTAATGGAGAATGGAAAGAAGGTTTCGTAAATGGGAGCCGGCTAAAATTGTATTACAACAACCAACTACCTTGCAGCTCCCAGTAAAATCACAAGAAGAAGGGTCTAGGTACCAGGTGCAGTTGAAACTGGGTACCAGACACAGAAAAGACAGTCTGCACACACTAGGGAGGGATAGAGAAGAAAGCATAGGTTGCTCCACACAGTCTACAGTTGCAACAAAATAGAAGGATCAATATTGCAGTGACTCGGGACAAGTCACATGTGAGTGTTGGGGGCCTGTTGGCCCTTGGTTATGTAAGGAAACGAAGATTAAGGAAGAAAGGCGAAGTACGAACTGCGCGGAAGGCACATTAACTGAGGAAGGGTCGAAGTGGGTAAAGAATCGAAAAAGAAGGAGCAAAGTAAAGGAAAAGCTAGTCGTTGGAAGAGAAGATCGAGGAAGACAAAGCATCGAGGAAGAGGGGTCATGGACAACTCAGCAAGAGGAAAAAGACATCAACGCGTACTCTGGAAAACCTCGTGGAAAAGAAGGAAGGATAGGCTGGCGAAGCCCTTAAAACAAAGGTCATGTGGACCAAGGGTTTTGGATCTAGGGTTTTGACACCTAGGCTTCGGTCTAAGGTTGTCCGAGAGTCATGTAATGTATAAATAGAGGTCTAGAAGACCTGGGAGGGTTGGTTCTAGTTTTGTATGTTGTTCATTGTTGGTTATGATTATTTTTGTTGAGAGAAATATCAAGTATTCATTCTAAATCTTCAATTGGGTGTGAAGATCAACCCTGCAACTGGGTGCGCAGGAAGGGAAGAGGAAGAGAGAGAGATCTGCAACTAAGTGTGCAGATAGAAATGTATGTTTTCATCTAATATATCAAGAAACACAATTTTGTGGACGTAGCCCTAGACTGAGGGTGAATCACGTATATCTTGTTTTTATTTGTGGTTGATGTTGTGTTATTTTCCATCTATTATACTGTTATTTCATTATTGTGTTAGATCAGAGATATAACTTCGTGAAGTGATCTTAGGAGTGGTAAGGAATATCTAGATTGTTGTGCGTTGTTATCCTAGATTCACTTTTCATTTCCTTTGGTTGTAGACACATGTGTCCTGCAATTCCCTTTTGCTACTTCCGGTGAGACTGCATCTGCTTTGCAGGTATTTCCGAAAGGGCCAGTAGTTAGGGTTTGTTGGTGTGCTGTAAGAGTTGAACCTTGGGCCTGCCCTGTGCCAACACTAATTATAATTCTTCCAGATGTTATACATTACTAATTATTGTTGTAAACTTGTCTATTGTTGGAGTTTTATATTAGCTAGCATGTGTTTCACTAGTTTATTGTCTTATTGAAGCATTAATATCATTTTTGTACTTGAAGCTGCCATATATATGCTTGTTTTCTTATTCCTAACCGGTACACTTCATCTTCTACACTTGCTTCATACCATTGAGACACAAACTTTGTGATATATTTGACTTAAGTGACCAGTGAGAGGGGTGTTAATATTTACATCTTTGCTTCATTTCACCAGCCCTTTAGGTCACTAGGGACATCTCCCTTGGGGTAGTTTTATTGTACTCCTAAACAGAAACGGGTTTCATGTTAACGTGATAGTGATAGGCCATGCCCTTGTTACGCTAATCATGTTTCACTTGCCTTGGGCTTTGGGAAAGTACAGATTATACGATAGCAAGATCCTTTATTGTCGAGTGCTCTTGACCTATGTGTCTGAGACATGATTAGTGGATGCATGTTCCACATAGTTAGGGTTGAGCTCTATTGGTGTCAATTGTTCTGCTATCTCTGAGGTGTCCAATAATGGTGGAAAATAAGGTTGAAGGAGGTCCACATTGAAAACTGGGTGCAAGCCAAGGAATGAGGGAAGGTTGAGCTCAAAATCATTATCACCCACAACCTTGGTGATGGTGTAGGGTCCATAACGGAGTGGACGGAGGTTCTGATGAGGCCCTGTAAGGCGTTCTTTCTGCAAGTGCAACCAAATTTTGTCTCCCACCTGAAACTAGTGTGGCACCTGGTGTTGATCATGTCGTTGCTTGTACTAGGAATTGGACTTCTATAAAATATCCTGGAATTGTTGGCAAATGTGCTAGATCCTCTCAATGAATCTGGTGGGTTTTCCAGCTCAAGTTGGAGCATACGACGAGTATACCTAGGTGGCCACAAGGGGTAGTGGTTGAAATCCCAACCCCACTTAAAAAGGGTTGTGGTTGGTTTATCTATGTATAGTTGTGTTGAACATAGGGAAGAATCTCATCCTAGGTGCAGGGGTGCTTGGAATTGTACATGCATAATATGTGCACGATCATCCGATTGACGACCTCAGTTTGGCCATGCTTCTAGGGATGAAAGGTAGTGGACTTGGTGAGTTTTATGTCGAGTAGTGACCAAAGGCTCAACCATAATGTGTTGAGGAACCGACTATCTCGATCTGAGATAATGGTTTGGGGGATCCCAAAGTGTACCCACACTCGTTCAAAGAAGAGCTTGGCAATGGCCTCAGTTGTGATGCTCTTCTTCTAGGCGGTCAGAATCGCCATATTGGAAAAGTGATCAACAACCACAAAAACATAGTCACTTCTCTGCTTGGTGGACGTAAGGCCCCACATGTACTCCATTGAGATGGATTCCCAGTGCCTGTCAGGAGTAGGTAGAGGAGTGTATAGGCCTTTTTTCTTAATGGCCAGTTTGGAAATAGCGCAGGCAGTGTAGGATAGGATATAGGTGTTGACATCTTGTTGAAGTTTCATCCAGAAGAAATGTCGATGCAACACTGCCACTATATTTTCCACTCCAAAGTGTCCTGCCACCTGACTATAGTGGGCTTCCCAAATCAGCTTCGCTCGCTCACTTGATGGAATGCATAGATGGCCCAGATGGCATGACAACTCGTCCTAAAGATGGAAATTGGTGACAGTTGTGTTTGCGCCCAACATCTAGTAGGTGTTGGTGAAGTCAGGATTTGTCTCATAGAGGTGGGGCCACCTGGAGGTCTCGTAGCCATAAGAATCGAGCATAGTAGTGAGTGCCATGAATGGAGGTTGGTTGAGGCAATCAATGACTCGATTGGTACTTCTTATTTTATACTTGATGTTGAGGTGGAATTGTTGGAAATATGTGACCACTTTTAATGGCATTCATTCTGCAATTTTCCTTGTGTCTGCATGAATTGCAACGGCTTATGATCAGTGTGGATGATTGTGTCCTTCCTGAGAATGTAATGCCTCCACTGTCGATAGGCTTGCACAATGGAGTACATTTCTTTGTCATAAGTAGGGTACTTAAAGACAACATCTGATAGTGTCTCACTATGGCAGGCTACGGGGTGGCCGTGTTGAGTGATGACTGCGCCCACAATATAGTCTCAAGCATTTGTCTCAATCTCAAAGGTTGTTGGAAGTCAAGTAATGAAATAACTGGGGTGGATCACAAGCACTGCTTCATATAATCGAAATCTTTATGTTGGGAGAGGTCCCACACAATTTTTTCCTTACCCCCACCTCTGGTTATTTGGCTGAGGGCCCATGCAATATGGGAGAATCCCAACACGAATCTTCGATAGAAATTCTCAAGGCCTAAGAAGCTCCAAATCTCAATGAGCATGGTTGGGGTTGGCTAGTCACCGATGACTTGGATCTTGGTTGGATCAACATGCACACTGTGCACATCAACAATGTGGCTAAGGTACTGGACCCTATCCATGTCGATGGAGCATTTTTCCATGTTGGCATATAGCTTGTGGTGTTGCAGAATATCTAGAACCTATTGAATATGTTGCAAGTGTTCTGCCCAAGTCTTGTTGTAGACAAGGATGTCATTCAGATACACCACCACAAAATAATTAGTGAAAGGCCGCAATATATCATCCATCATCCTCATGAAATTTGTTGGGGAATTTGTCAAACCAAAAGGGCATGACCAGCCATTCAAAAATACCTTATTTTGACTTGAAGGCAGTTTTCCATACATTTGTTGGTTCGATTGGGACCTGATGGTATCCAGACTTCAGATCAATCTTACTAAAGTATTTGGCCCCCTTGAGTTGATCAAGTAAATCGTCGATTCAGGGAATCGTGTAACGGTTCCTAACTATGATTTTATTTAAGGCTCGGTGATCAATGCATAGTCACCAAGTCTTGTCTTTCTTCTGCACCAGAACGATTGGGCTTCCACGGAGTGATGAGTTGGGTCAGATGTGCCCCTTGTGGAGCAGTTATTAGATCTGACGCTTGATATCCTCATTTTCTAGTAGAGAGCGGCGATAGACTGGCCCATTGGGTAGTGGTGTGCCAAGGGTCATATAGATGGGATGCTTGACCTCATAGTGCAGAGGTACCCCAGTAGGTGATGAGAATATTTCTTTGTATTCTTCCACAATTTTATCCACTTGCTTTTGTTGCATGGAGAGGTCGGTCGTGGAGGCCATGTATGTAGCTGCAACCTTTCTCTCACTATGAGAGTGAATCACAAAGAAGACAAAATTCCTGGTCTGATAAATGACCTTCCTGCATTGCTTAGTAGAGATCAAGGAAATAGCACTAGGTGGGACTACCTCGAGTATCCTATACAATTTCCTATTCAAAGTAATAAAAACACTACAAGGACTAGACTCATATACAACATGACGTTTCCATAAATAAGGTTGGCCCAAAAGAACATCACAAAATATGAGGGGGGAAACATCACAAAATACCTCATCTTTGAATGGCTTGATGCCATACAACAGGTGACACTATTAGATGACGCGAAGATCGCTTCCTTGACAGAACTATCCGAAGGTGTAGGGTTACGGGTGCGTCATTTTCAGTAGGGCTAGTCGCTTGATGACCTCTACTAAGATGAGGTTCTTTTCGATACCACTATCAACGATGAAGTCTAGCAGAGTGCCTTTTACCCACATATGTGAATGAAAGAGGCACTCGCCTTCCTCTGGCTCATCAAGTTCAACATGTTGGATCTTGGTGGTAGCAATGGTAGCACTGGGTTCCACATCAATGATCCATCTCCCCTTTTCTGGTTTTGACTCGGAGTCAGAACCTGCATCTGATTTAGAGGATTTTACCTCAGCCACCAATGAATTCTTTGAGCGGCAATCAATGGTGTTATGCCAGGGGTTCTTATGGAAGTCACACCACTTCCCGGTATCTTTATTTGTCTTCCCATTGTCCTTCTTTGCTTTCAGCTTGGACTAGTTGTCCTGAGGTTGCCCATCTTTGATTTTTCTGTTGTTATGTGGGTTGGGGATTCCCTTTCCCTACTTCTACTGTGAGGGGTTCCTAGACCCAAAATGTCATGGATTTTGTTTCATCTTATGCTTGATTTTGATGGCATATTAATAGGCCGCGCCCAAGGATGATATGTCCAAAAACTCCATTTATGTTTGGATGTGTCTATGCAGACCATTGTGGTACTTGAGCACCAGATGTCGCTCAGAATATTTGATACCCAACTTGGTGTGCAAGGTATGGAAGACATTAGTGAACTCTGGCAATGTTTGGTCTCTTTCATGTCGCAGTGTGGTCCATCTTGTATACAAGTCGTCATAACTTCCAACAGGGTAGTATTGTTCCTTAATAGAATCCCTGAAGGAACCCCAAGTGGGTGAAACTGCAAATAATGTGGATCCCTCTATTTCCTTTTTCTCACAGAAAGTCTCCCACCAATATTTGACATGGAGGACAGCCTTGAGGAGAAAAAACATAATCTTTTCTCTATCAGAAATGTTGTGGACCGAAAACTACCCTTCTAGAAGGTTTAACCATTTATCTATGACATCGGCATCTATTTGACCTTCAAATATAGGAATATCAAAGTTGATTTGTACCATGAAGGGGGTGGTGCTTCCACTTGAGGTGGATGTGTCGCTTGTCGACAGTCGTCGAAGGATTTGTGCAGAGTTGTGCATCATATCGTTTCTATGTCGCTCAAGGGCTTCCTCGAGTAACATTTTGAAAGGATCTCTTGTCCTGTCTTCTTTATTTTTGCCTTCCATGCATGGTTTCTTGGGCATGTGAGAGAATTTTTCCTCAAGAAAAACAATCTCGAGACCCAACTCTCTATACCCTGACTGCATCAAGGACATGCATTAAAAAAACAACAAGGAGAAGACCGCTTTGATACCACTGATCCATATTTATCAGAGGAACGAAATGAAACACAAATTTATAATACTAACATAGAGACACAATGAATAATAACAGAGATACAGTAAAACTTGGTTTCTATTAAATAAGAAATATGCTGAAAATTGTAAAATCCAGAATGAAAACAAGCTTGTTAGAATGGTGGCAGCTTATCTCTAAGAAGAGATGTGACAGCTACGCTCATTTGCAAGAATATGAGTAAAATGAGGCTCTGGAGGCCTTTTTAAAATAAACATGAATGTCAAAACCCTAGACATCCAAAAACCTAACCCTATGAGATGAAGCACCAAAAGTCATGTGAGCTCGTTGTGATAAGTTAGTACATCAACTTCCCGGGGTCGTAACTTTGGCATATGATCTTCATTTAGGGCGCACGATAGCTCATTCAAAAGGTATTGAAGAGGAGCTTCATTTAGGGGCATCAATCATAGCTTTAGATTATTGTTGAGGTGTTTTATTGTGAAAAAACATTGTTTACGCCCTCAAAATGGCCTTAGAAGTTCAGGAACCGAAAAACTACTAAAAATAGTAAGTTGCCAAAAACATGTTTTGAGTGAGTTGGACAAGGTGGGTGGCTACCTAGATCCTCCTGGATCACTAGCAGACTTTGTTTCTTGGGTATCTACAACTCAAACGCATGTACGAAAGCTTCTATGTCAATCAAACCATCATACTTGGGCATATCACATAGTTATGTTCCAATCCAACACAATGATAAAGTTATGTGTGCACATCATCCAATTGATACTTCATGTATCCTATGTCACCAGTGTTCCAGACCTTCCTCTCAGTCTTACGCACATGAGCTAATGCTTCTCCAACTTAGTGCACCATCTTTAGTCGGGTTAACATAATCATCCATCTGTGCAAACATGTTATACAAATTGTTAATTTTGTTCCCTTTTGTTGTCTTTATGTACCTATTTCCTTCTATCAGATCGAATGGTGCAGTAACCTTCAAGTTTCCTACCTCAAATATCATTTCCCTCCTCTTCAAGTTAATAATCGCCTGATTTTCAAAAGCCCATTCTAACCCCATTAGTGTTGGATATGGTTGACTATCATCCATGATTTTGATAACTTCGAAGTCTACTATATTTCACACCCCATATATATTCATAGGTACTCCTTTCAATCGGCTAATTAGTACTATCTTGTGCTAGTTTTCCAAACTTAACTAGACTAGAGACCAAATTAACTTGGGTTTCCCCATCATTTCCCAGGTCTGCTTTGGTAACACATTTACATTAGAACCCAATTCTAAAATAAAATTATCTACGTCATATTCCCCAATCTATGAACTTAATATGAACTCTTTGTTGGTCCTCTTTTTGCAAAGTACCTGATTCACTACCCTATGTGTGGTAGGAATTTCCCTTTCATGTGTGCAATGATCAATCATGTCGCATAGTGCACTCGGCGTAGTTTCATCTTTAATCAATTCTATGCAACTTCTTAGAAACTCTCTTAGAGTTCTTGCCTTCACAATCGGCTTTTCTGGTACAGTAAGTTCATAGACCAGAGGCATGTCGACCACATGAGGTGCAGATGATGTTGATGTTGCCCAATCCAGTCCTAGTATTTATTTTCTTTCCCTATGATACGTATCATTTTCTTGTTGAGGTTAAAATGTTGGCATAGGTCCTACTTATTTCCTCACCCATTTCTCAACCTACCTCCCTCCATTTGTCACATTGGCCCATCTTCTAGTCCCTCCGCGTGTAACAACTATTATTCTAGGTCCTTCATTTTGTTTCTCAGCTGATATCTTTTGTACATTCTAATTTGGGTTTTGGTTATGATTCCCTCTTTCCTACCACTTCGCAAGTAGTTGAGGACAGTCTTTGTCGCATGATCTAGTGCTCAACAAAAAGTGCAAGTTGTATAAGGATTCGGGCACTCATGAGCTAAGTGTCCAGATGGATTACAATTGTAACATATTATTGGTCCTCTACCTCCTTTTCCTCAACCTTTGTCAAATACTCCTCAGTTTCCTGGATTAAATCCTATTTGATTATTATACTATGGACCACCTCCTTTTATCACAGTATTATCCTCCTGGATCCTATACATATATGAAGTGTGCTCTCTCATCAAATTGAATGCGCAAAAATCCTTCTCTTCGTGCCTGACTGACTTACAAAAGTTACAAAATAAGTTCCTTGGCATACTCTGGTATTTTTGCAGTAATGGACACTCAGTTAGATGATGTCCCCATTTCTTACATATTTCATAGTATCCCCCTCCCGGTAATGGATTCGGTGTTCCAGTCGCCAAATACTGTGCAAATGTTGGGAATTTGTTCTTATGGTGGCCTTCAGTCCTACACTTTGTATGCCAAAATTGTTTTGGATTCTCCTTCCCTTTTGTAAGATCTACCAATTGAATTTTCAAGGCAACTAACTGCATATGGACTTCCGCCATCCCCCCACCATCTCCTACAGAAGATGTTTCTAGCTTCATCGCAATCTTGAAAGCTTCAGGCTGCAACACAACGCTCTGTTGAATCAACGACCGACGAATGTGTGGTAGTAGTCCTCCAATAAACCATTCTTAGTGTTGTTGACTGGGAATTTAAAATGTTAATCTAACCATCAAATCCTTAAACCTTTGATCATAGTCCCAAATTGATTCAGTCTGCACTTGTTTGATTTCCTTCAATTATGTGATGTACTGCGACTCAGAATTTGGCTTCTTGAACTCTTTCAACAATGCTTGTCTAATTTCTACTAAATTCATTTCTTGTCCTGTAGGTGTGGTACTCTACAATTTCATATACCAGACTAATGTGCATCCTCTAAAAGTTGTTTCCAACTGTGCAATTTTTACAACCTCATCCTGAACATTCTTCACAACCCATATTGTCTCACATACAAATAGATGTTGTTATGGGTCCTCTGACCCAATTCCATGGAACTCAGGCAGTCTCAGTGTGTTGTCTATGTCAGGAAATGAGATACACTTCCACACTAAACCTAGTAGAGGAGAAGAAGAATTTAATCAAGAACGTAAATGACACAACAATCACACAGTACACAGAGATTTTACCCTAGAAACCCAAACTGGGAAAACCATCATTCCTTGAGCGTTTTGCTCTCTTGTTGTCTTATTCAATCTGAATAAAAGGTTACATGTCTAACCTTGGTCCACACCTAAGACATAATGTACATCATACCCTATTTCTTGTGCAAGAACAACCCTATAGCCAATCTGGCTTACATCTACATGCCCAAAAACCTACGATTCATTCATATTTACATATTTTGCATTAGCCTCTATGGCCTTACAACACACCTCTTTATAGGATTTACAACAGTAAAAACCCTAAAGACTTGGAGCCCAAAAAATGGTTACAGATCCATGCAGATCATTGGCTACAAATCCCGCAAATCTTGGGATTCTGTTACAGTCAACTACGAGCCGTATTACTAGTCGACTACCAATCGGATTTCATTCTGTCTTCATTCAATCTCCACACGTCAGTTTGTCGACCTCTTTTTGTTTCACCTATTTGACTTGTTTTCGATGCCTTTACCATGTCGAATTACATCGACCTTCGAATTATACTTTATCCGGTCAATTCACCTTGACCTTTGACTTGTTTTCGATCCACCTCGACTTCAACCGTCAGTTGATTCACCTCTACTCGACTTTCACTACAAATAATATAACAACCCAACAGTCTAGCCATGCCATGTTGTTTTGTGTAGTTCCTCTCCTCGGTGATTTTGGTTGAATCTAACTCGACACACTGTTTCCACTGCTTTGGCTACTGCTACTATGTCTTCCCCTGCTAACTATAAGTGCTTTTGACAAATCCTCAAATGTTACTTATGATCTAGGTGACACACACGAGGTCATGGAATCGACACAGGATCTAGTCTGAGTAGGAATTAACAACTCTTATATTATAGGACTAAACTGAGAATTATGTTCCTCTCCTTCTATTTGTGGTATTTCTACAATATAGACTATTGTGCAGGGTTCTCTCCTCCCCAACGCATTGTGTGGCTCTCCTTTCTCAACCCAATTCTTCAACCTCTTGTACCTTCTTCCACTGCGCAGTACTCCAAATTTTTCTTCCTCTTCTGATACACCTTCTTCATTTCTCTACATCCTCAGTCCCTCCCTTCCTTCTTCATTTCTTCCTTCATTCTCTCCTACCTTCATAATATTATTTGTTCAACCCCTAGTTCCCCTATGTGTGTGAATCCCCTTAGCAATCAGGCTCCATTGTCATCACACACTTGTTGCACAACAACATCATTATCCAAATACCCAATGATTTCATAAGCCTTCTACGTAGACCTTTAAAGAAATCCCTCTCTGCAACATTGTATGACTGGGTACAATCTACTTCAAAATTCATAATATAACCTCCTAATATACTGTTTAACTAGAAATCAACTACATGGGAAGTCTTGTTACTTAAAGAGATCGATTTTCTTACCAACTCGGGAGTCCAGTTTCTCGACATTGCAGTCCAGTACCTTCCAGTATTCTCCACTAATATTTCTAACCATTTAGTCAAGATAATCAGAAATTTTCCAAAGAAAATCCCATGCAGCTCTGTGTACACATACCTTTTCATCCATTGTTTGTCGTTCATCTGAGGGTTTCTATTCTCTTTCTGAGAAAATTCTCAGTCCTTCCTTTCTATCCATTTGGTGATCTATTTCTTATTCGGCCTCCAAAACATTCTCTCAATCACAGATTTTGGGTCTCGGCAACATAACCATTTGTTGATGCATGGTTGTAAGACCCTAGGTTTCAGTTTATTCTACCAACAAACCCTATAGACACCGACCCTTTTGGCATCACCTGCATGAAAGTGAAGTCTCGCCTGAGGCATCTATTGGGGATGCAGGAACCAAGTTTCTACAAGGATGAGGGGATGGGAGGCTATCATCATATTCATTCCTACTTATCTAACTTGTGCATCATATTCTTTGTCCCTTTTCCCTTGATTAATTCATAAACTTTAATTATGCAGTACCATTGTGACACATATTGCAACATAAATTATTCCCTATAACATTCATAATTATTGCGCATCAATAGGCTAATAAACAGATCTAGATCTAGTTATGTATAAATAGAATAACCATGAACAATCGCATCACAATACATTCAGACACAGAATTTAATGTTGTTCACCCAAACTTTGGGCTACATCCACAACAACTAGCTTCATTATTATTCTTCTTGCAATTCATCTTAGGCTTGTGCACTGCACTTACAATAGATACATCGTGACCTACTTCCCAATATTTCTTGGTTGCTCTGCAATGCAAGCCTCTCTCTACAAAAGTCTCTCTAAACCTTCAGACATAGACTCTCTCTCCTTCTTAGTCTATTTTCTCAACATCAACTTTCAGCCTTCAACCTTCAATAACCTATTCTCTCTGCATCAACAAACTATTCTGCCCAACCCATTACATATTTATACATAGAATTTAGGGCTCAAAACCCTATTCACTTATCCCAAAACCCTATGACAACTCAATATTCGGGTGCGCTATTCCTATCTTTGTGCCTGCATGCTACTTTTCCATGTTGGAATTACTAATACAACTGAGAGGGGGGGGTGAATCAGTTGTCTTTGAGCTTAAACAATTTTAACTCTATTAAAATATTCCTAATCTTTCTTCAAGTGATCATCAACATTATACAGCATATGGACAGTAAAAGTAAAAAGCATCAGTCACACATAAGGTATACACAGACACATATTTTCACAAGGAAACCCATAAAGGGAGAAAACCTCTTCTTCTTCAAAATGATAGGCAGTCTTTTAGGTTCTGTACATCATCTCTAATTGAGCACCAACTCAATGTGAGGCTGCTACCTCTGTTTTACAAGCTGCAACTTGTTTGAGAGCACCAACTCTCTGATTTCTCTAGCACCCACTAGAAGGAAGCACCAACTCCCTGAATATTCCAGCACCAACTGGATGGAA
>ML808247.1:46206-56477 GCA_009831015.1 Picea engelmannii
CTTCAACACTTAGGCTCCCTGGCCTAACAAAACACATAAGCCTACAGCTTATACAAAACTTGGCTCACCAGCCTATAGAACATATTTACAATTCTTTGCATATAACATGATCTGTAACGAGGCTCGGCCTTGGGGACACTACATTTGGGCTACATCCATAACAACTAGTTTCTTTATTATTCTTCTTGCAATTCATCTTAGGCTTGTGCACTTCACTTACAATAGATACATCATGACCTAGTTCCCAATATTTCTTGGTTGCTCTGCAATGCAAGCCTCTCTCTACAAAAGTCTCTCTAAACCTTCAGACACAGACTCTCTCTCCTTCTCAGTCTATTTTCTCAACATCAACTTTCAGCCTTCAACCTTCAATAACATATTCTCTCTGCATCAACAACCTATTCTACCCGACCCATTACATATTTATACATAGAATTTAGGGCTCAAAACCCTATTCACTTATCCCAAAACCCTATGACAACTCATGACAACTCAATGTTCGGGCGTGCTTTTCCTATCTTTGCACCTGCATGCTACTTTTCCAATCTCGATTGTTGTCCTCCCTACTTTTATGCGTCTATATACTTGTGCATGCCTAACTGCTTTTGTGCGTGCCCTCATTCTTCATTCTTCAAACTACATGTCTAACAAGAGCCAATGTGCAAGTCTCCTCCTCACCACTTCATTCAACTGTGAATTTGAAACTCATTGTGTTCTTTGTGGTTCCTTGTGAGAGCTCGTTCACAACTCCTCTGGCTCTTGTAATTCCTTAGTGTGTTTCTTCTCACTCTCTCTATATGTGAACTCTGCTTCCCTTCCTCTACGCATCTCTACATCCGAGTGATGTTTTCCACCTTTGGTCTCTTCTTCCATACAGTTCCTCGGGATCCTCATGATTGTTGTCAAACATGACCCCCAGTGAATGATCTGAATTTTGAAAGGGCAATCTAAAGGTGTGCTTTTGTCAGCTTTTTAACTGACCTTCACCTTTTCAAGAAACCCAATCTGTGAGCAGTTATAACTGCTTCAACCACCAATCCTACTTTTCCATAATTGATCACGTGGCCCTTGGAAAATTCAGGCATGCTAGCAGGTGATGCATTAAATTTGCAAGTGCGGGTTGGAGTGTTGAGAAAGCTTCCTATTTTCTTCATTGAAGCTTCTCCACTCCCCCTCACTGGTCCACCTCAGTGATCCTACTTCGTCGATCCACCCCACCAATGCCATTGTGATATCATGTCTAGTATTCAAGGCATTTCCCTATTAGCCAGTTTTTTAGTGTTTTCTATTAATCAATAGCATGATTACATGCTTCATAATCCCATTATATGAAGTCTTAACATAA
Organism: Picea engelmannii; assembly: GCA_009831015.1. Classification (NCBI taxonomy): domain Eukaryota; kingdom Viridiplantae; phylum Streptophyta; class Pinopsida; order Pinales; family Pinaceae; genus Picea; species Picea engelmannii. Next base: position 47,552 of record ML808247.1, read on the forward strand.
TTACAATCATGGAGGAAAACAGGGTGTTACACAACCCATATGTTGGCGTTAAATGGAGACTAGGAATCTCATGGAATACTAACAAAGGCTTCATTATAGTCTAGAAGCATTGGCGTTTTCAATATTTCCAAAGGTAATAAGGTCTTACCTTAATCACATACGAAAGTGTTAAAGATGTAGGGAGATGCAACAGAAATTCAACAACTCCACATACATAGTTATACTAACATACATTCATTAGATACATGCAGAGTGTAATGGTAATCATTGGAGCTGGGAAAGAAAACCATTACCATACACTGAACATATAATTTTCTAGATTCATAACCAAATAAGGGAATAAAATAACTCCATTTTGCATTTAGAATAGACATGTTACACAAAGTTTTAAAGGGGCCCAAATACCTCTTCATTCATAAATTATGCAATCTTATAGTAGAGTTCCACACTATCATAGCAACAAATTCAATTATTATCAATGACAAAGCAATCACTAACTTTCCCTAACATTCCACCAACGATCAACTAGTTATCCCCCATCTAACTATCAATTTTTTTACCCTAGTCTAAATGGGATTTTATACAATTCTACTAGCTAAAGATGACCATGTCAATTAGGAACCAAAAGGATAAGGATGATTATGTCAATGCAGAACCCGAGTCGGCTCATTAATTATGCTCCTTAACTTATAGTTGTTTGTAGTTGACTTTCACTGCGTTCTTTTGCAATAATATCAATGCTTTGGTATGGTTCATTCTCATACATCCATCTTTCCGTAGCTTTCCCAAAACATAAAGGGGTTAGTTATCCCATCATTTATGCTCCTTAAATTATATTTTTTTGTATATGACTTCCACTACATTCTTTTGTATCAATCTCAATGTTTTGTTATGTCCCATTCTCATCCATTCATCTTTCCATAGCTTTCCCAACAATGAAGGGACCAACAAGCCCTAACACAATCATTGAATCATCCCGGATTAACCCCTCCACTCCTCTTACCCTTCAAATGAACGAGCCAACTCAAGGATGACCTGCAAGGCTTTGTTGCAAACTTTTGTGAATTTTCCTCATTGTGTGTGCAACTTGCCCAAAATGATAGAAGCTCCAACAATTAATTCCCAGGCTTAGTCTTTGCGTAGATGCTTTATAAGGATATTATTGTTGTATTGCAAGCTATCTTGAAAAAATATTTTAAAGTTCTTTCGATTCATTTTATTCAGCCAACTCTCAAGCATTTTTCCGTGTTAAATTAGATTTCTCTTTTGGAAAGTTTTATTGTTTGAATTCAATAATTTCTATAGAATTGTTTCTTGGAAGTTAAAGGATTAACAATTATTTTTATTCTAATTTTGAGAGCTAACTCTTAGAACATCATTTTCTATATTTTGAATGTTCATTAGATAACATATTTTCTTTCTATTTATTAGTCTTTAGAAAACTAAAAAGAACATATTATAACACACTTAAAGCTCATTGAAGGGTTGTCAGGCCATCAATCCATAGGGTTCTTCCATACCAAACATGGCAGAGTCTAATTGAACCTCTTCACTAAGATTAACCCCTATTGTTGAAACATGGTAATTCTTCCTCGTCAACAAAATTTGTGCTATAAGAGGGTCTAGCTTGTATGGCTAATTTGGTTTCCAAGACTGGGTCATCTACAAACAACCCACATTCAAATAGTGAGATTCCAAACCTTGGGATATCTATTGAACATTTTAATCCTCAAGATTTGCAAAACATTGAACAAAACATTGATACTGAATTACCATATGCAATATCAAACATGGGCATAAGCTAGACAAATTAGTGCCTTTCTTGTTGCTCCATTACTTCCTTGAAAAAGGAGTACTACACAAGCAATTACTCAAACTAGGGAACAAATCCTAGTTCATACTGTGGAGGACATAGTTGAGTTAGCATAACAAGAGATTTGACAACCCCTAAACTTAATTCCTCCAAATCCAAATCTTACAACATCCCCAATAGAAACTGAGGAATCTAAAGGCCATTTAGAATTAGAATCGGATTTTAAAAACTCATATACCAACTCTGTTTTCTCAGACATGGATAACAATCAAAATATTAATCAACCTTGGTTACAATAAAATTTCTTTTCATTGCCTAGGAAAATGCACAATCTACCTAAACATCATGAGCACCTTTTACCTAAATTTGATCCTAATCTATTTGGTCCTCCAAAAGGTCACATCAAAAAAATTATGCTGACAATTTTATTGATGAATGTATAGCATGAGGATGTAGTATGTTGGTTATTCCCTTATATTTTTTAAAACAAAGCTTCCACTTTGTATATTAATATACTATTTGGACGAATTACAAGTTGGGGTGATTTTCAAAAGGCCTTCTTGGACAAATTTGGAGAAGAAATTACTACATAAGCCCTAATGGATAAATTGTTTTCACTAGTTATGGACCCTAAAGAAAGAGTCATGGAATTCAATCAAATATTCATAATAGTCATGAATAAATTTAAGCCAAACAGTGAATCTACTCAATAACTTCAGATAGAATTTTGTACAAATGTCCTACTAGGCCCCATTTCCATGTTTGTCAAACAAGCATGTAAGAATACTTTAGCTCTAAACTTTGAGGAGGCTAAGAAAGTAGAATTTGAAATGATGGGATGTAAGGAAAGTCATGCAACATTTGCTATGAAAGAGATTGTGCAACCAAAGACAAATGTAATATTGCCTAGACCACAACCACAAGAAACCCCAAAGAGTGATGAAAAAGATTCCATGGATATGGATAGCTTACAGCGAATGATTAAACGTTTAACCAATGAAATAATAGATATTAAGAGGAATTCTAGAGAATTTGAAATGAAGGGATGTAAGGAAAGTCATGCAACATTTTCTAAGAAAGAAATTGTGAAACCAAATGCAAATGTAATCTTTCCTAGACCACAACCAAAAGAAAACCCGGAGGGTGATGAAAAGGATTACATGGATATGGATAGCTCACGACAAATGATTAAATGTTTAACAAATGAAATAATAGATATTAAGAGGAATTCTAGAGAAGGTATGTCAACACAATGTCCATATAGACCATGCTTCAGAAAACCCATACCACCAAAGACTATTGAACCCCCACCTATGAATTTGAATATTGACCTAGAGGGGGTAGCTAGAAGAAGAAGTTGAGGAACAACCTAGTGAGAAAGTTAGGGTTCTATAAGACATGTTTCCTAGCTTCAATGTAGCTAAAGAGGAAGAATTTGAAGAAGAATTGCATGTTCAAGTGGTTGCTACCTCAAAAGTAAGGGACTTATGTGGCAGAAATTGCCAACAAACTCTTAGAATTCAAACAACAAGAAGAGTTGAACTATAGCTCATGCTGCAACTTCTTCTAATATACCTAACACTAGTAAATATTCCACTGGTAGTCAAAATTCCATGGAATACAATGTAATTGAACATTTAAATAAAATCAAATAAAATATTTCAATCTTTAATGTATGCAAAATTTCCCAACAAAGGAAGTTATTATTGAATTCTTTAAAAGACAATGATGTACAACATGCAATTGTTAAAAAAAATACTACTAAAATAGTAACTAACAACTTGCAAAATGCTAAAATCAATGTTTCCCTTTCAAGAAACGGGTCTACGTCTCAAACTCCACCTTTCTTATTGACTTTTGAAATTTGTAATCAAAATGCGCACAATTGTTTGGTGGGTTTTGGAGCATCCTCTAATTTTGTTCTCTACTCTATTTGCATAAAACTAAATGCAACCCCAACCAAGTGTTCAACCCACATCATTTAGTTATATAGGGCATCCTTATCTCGATTGCATAATTGGGGCATCCAACAGGCATGGAGTAAAGTCAATTGTTGTCTTTGCTCCATGCTCGTTGGATGCCCGAATATGTAATCGAGATAAGATCATATAGTTATATAGGTTAGAGGTCACAGTTATAAGTGAACTGAAATATGTTTTAATTCATGTAACCTGAAATCCTAAAGTTCACCAAATCATTGATATTATCGTGGTAGACATTCCCAAAGCATATGGTTTTTCTCGGTAGGGATTGGTCTCAAAATTTGCAAGGTTATTTCACTTTTGATTGGTCACATCTCTATTTTCCCTAGAATGGGTAGCCAAATAAAATTATATTTGATCATGAGATATACATGAAGTGTTAACTTTTTACTGTTGTTATTAGGTTATTTCCAAATTACATGAGCATTCAAGGCATTTCCAAAACAATAGCGTAAAGAGGATCATTGAAAGAAACACAATCACAAGGTATGCAACATTTTATCCTGGGAAACCCTCATGGGGGAGAAAACCCAACAAAAACTTCCTCAATAATATATTGCCAAGACTAAGATAAAACACCAAAGACAGACCAACACTGAGCATGTGCCTCTCTTATCCTTCCTCCTGCAACTGCAACTGCCTATATGAGTGAGTGAGTGTGTATAAGTGAGGCACCATCCTCACATATAAATACTAGTTGAGGAGGCGCTAGGGTTATGTCTCTTCACTTAGTGGGGTTGACTTCTCCTAGAAGTGGTTAAAAGAACTTTATAAGTACTAGGGGTCGACTTTACAAATACCACTATACAAATGTAGTTTGACTAGTCCACAAAAGGGGATTTGATCTTATATAAGACCCGACATGATCAATCTACAAAAGGCAATTTGATCTATAAGATAATAACTCATAATTAATTAGAATAATCTTTGAAGTTACAATATTTCAGCACTCCCCCTTAACGAGAAGGGTATTCTAATGACATGACCCAATACAACATCATCAAGAGAAGGAGAGGACAGCATCATCATTAGCATATGGAACATTGATTGGCACATCTATAAATCATCGGAATTTTTTCTCATCATCAATATCATCATCGCTTACAACATGGAGCTGGAGTAATATCATCAGCAGTAGCATCAACATGAATCTGAAACATCAACTTCAATAGCATGAATCTAGAACAACAACATCATCAAAAACACAAAGATGGTACAACGTCATCAACAGCACGAAGTTGGTACAACATCATCAACAGCACAAAGTTGAAACAACAACATTATCCACAAGATGAAGTTGAAACAAAAACATCATCAAAAGCACGAAGTTGAAATAACAACATCAACAACATGTGGCAATAGAATGAGGCAGGTGCATCAACAACAACATTTGTGGTACTCTGACAACCGTCCTTACCGGACCTTCGATATCTTCTCAGGAATCATAATATTCCCTAGGATATAAAATCCTAAAAAGCTACCACATTGTACTCTGACAGACTGTCCTTATCGAACGTTCGGGATCTGCCCAGGAATCATAAGATTCCCTAGGATATAAAATCCTAACAAGATACCACGTGGTACTCTGACAGACCATCCTTACCGGACCTTCGGGAACTGCCCAGGAATCATAATATTCCCTAGGATATAAAATCCTAACGAAGCTACCACTATTGACCACAGCTGGTATATACATGCATAGGTACTCTGAAAGACCATCCTTACCATACCTCCAGGATATGCCCAGGGATGATCAATCCCCTAGGATATAAAATCCTAATGGAGCTACCCATTGTTATTCAGGATATCATAGTATCATCAGCATCACTCCCCCTTTCGAGGGAGGTCCATTCGTAGAACACCAATCTTGTCTCGAAAGTACTCAAACTTCACATGAGATAGAGACTTGGTCAACACATCTGCAACCTTCTCATATGTTCCAACATATTGGAGCTTTACAACTCCCCTCTATACCATATCACAAATTTAGTGATACCGGATCTCCATGTGCTTCGACTTATCATGGAACATTGGGTTCTCTATCATCTTTACACAACTCTAGTTATCACATATAATCACGGTGGCTTCCATCTCCAAATCGAACAGACTTGTCAACAACTTCAAAAACCATATGGATTCACAACTGGTAGAACACGTTGCAATGTACTTCGCTTCTATCGTGCTAAGAGCAATACTAGATTGCTTCATGCTTTACCATGAAGTTATGGATGACCCCAAACTAAAACAACATCTTGAAGTTATCTTCATGTCTAAAGCACTTCTAGCCCAATCTAAATCAGTATAACCGCACAGTCTGAAGTTGTGATTTCCAGTATAACAGAGACCATAATCCAACGTACCCTTAAGGTATATCATCACATGCTTTGCAGATACAAGGTGAAAACGTATGGGTTCCACCAAACACTGACTCAAGGTGTTCACATCAAAGCATATATCTGGCTTGGTATTCGTTAGATACATCAACGAACCAATAATTTGTCTATATAGAGTAGCATCAACCAACTCTTACGAAGTATCAACCAGGAGCTTCAACTTAGATTCCATGGGTGTGTTCATGGATTTGCATTCCAACATGTCAAATCTCTTTAGTATTTCAACTGCATACTTCCCTTGGTTAAGGAAGATCTTTTCTAGGCTCTACCAAACTTCAAGACCTAAGAAATAATGCATCGGGCCTAGGTCTTTCATCAGTAACTCTGCAGTGAGCTTCTTCTTACAATCTATGATGAGTTTTTCTTCTCCAGTCAGGAATAAATCATACACATATAGACGTAATATAATTGGCTCATCATTCATAACCTTGAAGTAAAGGTTAGGATCAGCTTTACTCTTGGTAAATCCCAAGCTTGTCAGAAAACTATCAATTCTTCCATACCAAGATCTAGGAGATTTCTTCAACCCGTACATAGCTTTCTTCAACCTGCAAACATGAGTCTTTCTATATTCAACTTCAAACCCCTGTGGTTGTTCTATATACACTTCTTCTTCAATAACACCATTTAAGAAAGTTGTTTTCACATCCATCCGGTGCAACTTCCACTTCATTTTGGCTGCAAGAGATATGATGGTTTTGATAGAAGTGTATCTGGATACAAGAGAAAATGTTTCTTCATAGTCAATACCTTCCTTTTGACAAAATACATGAGCCATAAATCTTGCCTTATGTTTTTCAATACTTCCATTTGTTGCATTTTTTATTTTGTATATCCACTTGGAAGATACCACATCTTTTTTCTTTAGTCTAGGAACTACTTCCCATAAATCATTCTTTATAATGGACTGGTATTCTTCTATCATGGTGTCCATCCATTCATTCTTTTGAATGGCTTCCTCAAAGCAAGTAGGTTCCTTTTCTACGAGATCACACATCAAGCCCATATAGCTGGAGAATGGCTTAGGTTTCTTGCTTTATGGTTCCTTCTGGGGCACCATACTTCTCTACATATTAAATAAATTCTCTCGCCCAAGTTGGATTTCTCTTGTGAGAGATCGTCATACAGGGAGGTTCTTGAGATTATGACATATCATGATCTTTTGGAATCTCATCATCAGGGGTAATTGTAACTTCCTTCACGGGTTCTGTAACTCTGGGAGCTACAAGTTCTTCTTCATATACTTCTTCAAGCTGGCATTTCCTTGATATTTTGAGTGTTGTGTCTTCATCAAAGGTTACATCTATGTTGATCTTAATATGATGGTAACCTGGTATGTAAATTGTGAAGGCCTTAGAGACCTCATAGTATCCGACAAATATTCTCTTCTTTCCTTATGGATCCAACTTAGTTCTCTTTTCTTTTGGATTGTGTACAAATACTGGACAACCAAATATTTTGAGATGGCTTACTTTTGGATTCTTTCTGGTGAACATTTCTTCGGGATTTTTGAAAACAAGTGCACTATGGGATAATATTTTTTGGACATATATTGTTGTTCTTGTTGCTTCATCCCATAAGTGCATTGGAAGATATTGCTCATGAATCATAGTATTTATTGCTTCCATAATCGTTTTATTCTTTCTTTCTGCTACACCATTTTGTTGAGGATTATAGGGAGTGGTGAGCTCCCTCTTAATCTTGGCATCTCTGCAGAAGCTTTCAAATTAATTTGAAGTTTATTCTCCTCCGTTATCTGACCTAAGTATCTTGATTTTCCTTTCGGAGAGGTTTTCTACCAAGGCTTTGAATTCCTTGAACTTTCCAAGTACTTCATCTTTTGACTTCAAGAAATAAACCCAAGTCTTACGAGAGTAATCATCAATAAAGGATACATAGTATACATACCCGCTTAGAGAGGTTGATGGCATTGGATCGCATACATCTGAGTGGACAAGTTCCAAGATTCCTTTTCCTTTATTGTCACTCTTTGGAAAGGGATTCTTTATGTTCTTTCCTTGTACACATCCCTTCCATACACCTTCATGATCAACCTTTAATTCTGGTAAACCTGTAACTACCTTGCTTACATATGGTAAGGCTTTGTAGTTGATGTGAGCTAGTCTTCCATGCCAAAGTTCACAGGGATTTTCAGTAGAGTGAGTCAAGGCTACATTTGAGTGACCTTTTAACTTGTACAAACCACCTTCTTATGTTCCAATAACAACTGCATATTCTATAGTTTTTCCTTTAGACCGCATAAGAACTTCACCATCTATGAATGCAACCCTGAAACCTTTCTTATCTAGGGCTGAAATAGAAAGTAAGTTTTTTTTTTTTCAAACACGGTACATAGAGTACGTCCTTCATTCTCATTGGAGTTCTTGAATCAAGTTTGTAGGTGGATTCTCCCATTCCTTTGATAGGGTACTAATAATCATCTCCAAGTGAAAATTTTCGGGGGAAGTCCTTTTCTGTAAGGATAGAGAGAATTTTTTTCTAACCTGTCATGTGCTTAGAGGCACCGCTATCTATGAGCCAAGTATCCTCTCCAGGTGTCACAGATCCTCAGAGGGCGGAAAACAAAACACAATATTCAATCTCTTCTTTTGTTAACTTCTTGGGTGGCTCATCATCTTCAACTGCATGGGCATGATTTCTTTTGTTATTTATCCTCTTGTATTCTTCCCTTCTGGCAGGATAGTTCTTATCAATGTGTCTCATCTTATCACAATGAT
>ML808247.1:60056-84946 GCA_009831015.1 Picea engelmannii
AACACAAGTACATCATAAGCCTTACACACTTAAATGGATAAGCAATCATCATCAAATGCACATAACAAAGCAGTGCACAATCAAATTTGCAATTTCATCTAAGTATGTGGACGAAGTAACATGTGATGTAGTGTCGTTAAGAGGATGTGGAATGGTCTTAGGTAGTCCATATTTATATGATCGTAAGGCAATCTTCTACAGGACAAAGAACCAATATCAATTAACTAAAGCAGGTCAAGATTATGTGGTTCATGCTCATCATGTTAAGGAAAATAAAACACTTCAAACAATGGAACAATTAAAGAAGGCAGTGCAAGCAAGAAACAAACCAATAATTGTTTCAAATGAAGTAATCGATCTTAACCAAGAACAAGAAATGATTGTTGAATGGAAAATCAATCATAAGTTGCTTCAAGATAAGCTCATGTCGTGCAAATATTTCAAGTATATCAGCTCATTTGCAGTCATCTTTTTGATACTATCATTAGTAATGTTGTCTACATGGATGATAGGGGCTTCAGTAAGATGTAACAGGGTTCAAATGGCTAACAATACACTGTCAATTGTCATGATTGTGTTACAGTTGATCTTGATGAGACGAGTGCACAGGACAGAGTTCAGAGACAGAGGACAAGTCGGGTGGCCTATCCCGAGCTTGTTGACTGGTCAGTAACCTTTTGGGGACCAAAAGGTCTTTTAGTGGGGAGGTGTGATCCAGAATCGGATCCAGGAGCCTGACAGGGCTAAAAAAGGCTCAAAAATGAAAGTGCTCAGAATCTGACGAAACCAACGCCATTGCGTTCGTCTCGTCTTCCTGATTCTGGCCATATATTTACTTCGTCAAATGGGCTCTGTATGTGAAAGATATTGCATTTTGTTCGAAAACCCAAACAGGCAAAAAAAAATGGGTGACTGTACAATCCGTACAATGCCACGTGGCAGGCTAACTGTACAGACCGTATAGTCATACAGCTGACGTGGAATCTCCTGGAGAAGACACATGGCAGGTGACAGGGTGTACACTAGTTGAATTGGACCAATCTATGGGTGACACGTGTCACGACTATAAGGGTGACACGTGGCACAGGCTGACTGGGCAGGTACGGTGATGACTGGGAGACAGGTGGCAGGGTACGTGGCAGATACGTGGACCACCCCATGTTTGACACATGGCATCCCTATATTGGTTGTTGGTTTGTGTAAAATATTGGGGTCTCCACCGGAGTCGAACCCCCAACCTCCTCCAAGCTACAGACTGGCAGGACCGGGCTAACCACCCGCTCCACCGTTGGTTCTTAATAGCTATATGGCGAAAATTATATTTAAGTTTAATCAAACATGTAGTCGGAGGTGGAAAGGGCTGGGGCCTAGCCCCAGCCCGCAGGTGTATTGACATACCATATGGCCCGGCACTTGGCAGATAGAGATCAACCTGTGGATCTTGGCAGATCCCATGTGACCCGGACCTAATTCGAACAGGGCGCGCAGGGGTAGGTGGTTAGTCACCGGTCCTATGATCGCGCCACAAGACCAGGAGCCAGGACAGCTAGCGCGCCCGGGAGGTTAACGCCTGGCCATATGGTAGGCTCCCATATGACTAGGAGTGCGCGCCAAAAGCGGTTGCGCACTAAATTTAATTTAAGTTGGGTTTTTATTATATAGTTTGGATTTTTTAATTGATTTTATGCCTATAACTAATGGATTTTATCCATTTTTGGGAGATATTGGGCATTTTTGGAGGCCAAATTTTGGGAGGAATTTGGGGATGGATAACCAACTTCAGATCTATATAAACTAGGCCTGTTTGAGGCCATGGAGGACAGTCAGAGCAGAGTTATGTTGAAGGGAAGCCAAGCCAAAGCCATTTTTATGCAAGGAAGCTATTGAGGAGCAGACGCTTGCGGGCCATTTCTGGGAGCTCCGTTCATTCGTTTTCCGTGCTGTTTCTTTTGCTGGGTTCTAGAGATCTGGAAGAACATGACCAGATTAGCCTTGTAGCTAATTGGCACTGTCTGTGATGTACTTTTGAGCTTTTGAACAAAAATAAAGAAGCCTCCCCCACAGAGACAAAGGCCTGGAGGAGTAGGCAACGTTGTGCAGAACTCCGTTATCAATTCTCTTGTTATGGTTTATTGTTTATTACTTCATTTCAGATCTGCATATATGTATATGGCTGTCATAATTCCTCTTATTTCCTCATTCTTTCATTAAGCTTCTCAAATGGTTAATTAACACGTGCAATTAAAAACTCAACCACAGTCATTAAAAGATCTTTACGGATCACTCTTTTCTTACTCAAATAGTTTGGATGAAGGCATCCCAAGGTATTGTGAGACCATTAAGAGTTTTCATTATGAGTTCATATTCATCTAAGTTATCTCCAATTGCCTCTAACTGCTCCTTGAATTGAGAAACCCTAGAAAAATAGTCTTGAATTGTTTCTCATTTTTGCATCTTTGTATTCTTGATTTGGGTTCTCAAGTTCATCTTCCGGTTGATGTTATTTACTTCATACATTCTTGTTAGGGAATCAAACATATATTTTGGAGTATTCTTAGAAGACACTTGAGGAATCAAGTGGTCTTTAATAGAGTCTGCAATTATCTTTTTAGCCTTAATCATATCCTTCTTGTACTTCTCTTTGGTTGCATCTTCTTCGGGTTCCGATACATTTTCTTTTATGAATTTTGCAAGGTCATTCTCTTCAAGAATGAGTCCAATTATGTATTTCCAAGCACAAAAATTTTACACACCTTCTAACTTGTCAACAAGCTTGGTGCTTCTAGACATCTTAACTTGGAGCTAAGAAAATGACCAGAAAATGAAAGTGCTCAAAAATTGAAACTGAGCTTACCAGAAGATGCGTTGGGCTGAGGCGAGTTTGTTGGAGCTGACTATTTTAGAAAATTCCAAGTTTTATCCCTTGAAACTTGACCTACAAATTTATGGACTGGTACTTCTGGTACTAGTTATGGTTTCCTGGTTTCCTGGTTTTCTAGTTTTCTGTTACTAGTCGAAACTAGGGTTTGAATTTTTGGAGAATCTGGTCACAAAAAAAGTTCGCTCAAGTGCCAAAAGATGCACTAGGGCAAGGCGCACTTCCCAAGATAGTTTTTGGTCAAAAATTCCTCTTCATTAAAAATCCCTAATTTTCTTGTACGACAATAGTGACGTTTTTAGATACCCAGTGAAAGATGTTCTATTCAGTCAAGCTATGATACCATGTTAAGTTTTTACTGTTGTTATTAGGTTATTTCCAAATTACATGAGCATTCAATGCATTTCCAAAATAACAACATAAATAGGATCATTGAAAGAAACACAATCACAAGGTACACAACATTTTATCCAGGGAAACCCTCAAGGGGAGAAAACCCAGCAAAAACTTCCTCAATAATAGATTGTCAATACAATGCCAATACTAAGACCAAAACACCAAAGACAAACCAAGAGTGAGCATGCACCTCTCTTCTCCTTCCTCTTGCAACTGCAATTGCCTTCAAGATATGTGCATTATATGAGTGAGTGAGTGTGTATAAATGAGGCACCATCCTCACATATAAATACTTGTTGAGGAGGCGCTAGGGTTATGTTTCTTCACTTAGTGGGGCCGACTTCTCCTAGAAGTGGTTAAAACCACTTTATAAGTACTAGGGGATGACTTTACAAATACCACTATACAAATGTAGTTTGACCAATCTGCAGAAGGGGATTTGATCTTATACAAGACCCGACATTATCAATCTGCAAAAGGGGATTTGATCTATAAGATAATAACTCAAAATTAATTAGAATATTCTTCTAAGTTACAATATTTCAACATGAAGCACATTGTCACAGATTTTGGAGACCACTAGTGCACCATCTTCCTCTAAGTTCCATATTTTGGGAAACTACGCTCTCGCTCATACTTTGGAAATTTATTGCAGAAAATTCACCTATTCTTGAAAGTCAATAGTCTGAAACTAAATTGCAAGAAAACATTTTTTAGGAAACATAGTGCAATATAGCTTATATACATAATGTAGATAATAGTGTATATGAGACTGCTCTAGTAGTAGTCACTGACATTTGGATATTATTCTTTGATGGCTCTAAGTCTCAAGAAGAAGTAGGACCAGGTTGTTTGATAATATATCCTCAAGTAAAATGTATTTTAATTTCCATCAAATTGGAATTTGATTGTATGAATAATACTACATAGTATGAAACTCTTGTACAAGGTCTTCAAAAGGAAATAGACTTAAAAATAAAAATATTTAAATATTTTGGAGACTCAAAAATTATTATAATACAAATAAATAAATAAATACATTGCCATTCTCCACACCTAAAAAATTATAAACAAGATGTATTAAGGTTGATTGACAATTTTGAAGCATTTAACATCTCTACCATTCCTCACACTAATAATACAATTGTTGACTCTCTATCTATTCTTTCCTCTAGGTTAGCACCATTAGGAGACTTCGAGGTGAGTAGGTTTTCTATTGAATTTCACTATAGCACTTCAATCCTAGATAACATCACCAACTCGAGACTTCTCAAAGGTGACAAGCAAATCATAGATTTCTTTACCAATCAGGAAAATTTTAAAGATGTAGCTATAGATGATGAAGAACGTGACAAGATATTAGAAAGTACTAAAGAAGGAATGAATGAATCAACAACCAATACCATTCCAAAAGGTGTCGTTACTTTAGAGAAGTTATTTGACTTACAAGAAAAGTTTAAGAGATCATCTAATTTCAAAACTCATAGTTCAACTTTAGGACATGAGATGATTAATATTGGAATGAAAGCAAACCCAAAAAATGTCAATCTTGGGACATGTCATTTTGAAGATGAAAAATAGGCATATATAAAACTCTTCCAAAAATATCAAGATGTGTTTGCATAGATGTATGATGACTTGAAAACCTAAAACACATGAATTATACAATATATTATTCCTATCAAAAAAGATGTAAAACCTTTTTAATAGAAACTATGCAAGATACATCCTTCCTTAAAATCCCAAGTGTAGAAAGAATTGAAAAAAATCCTTGACACAAAAATTATCTTTCAGGTTCAAGATTTTGCTTAGGTGGCCAATTTGGTGCCAAATAGAAAGAAAATTGGAGAGATTTGATTATGTGTTGATTTTTGAAATTTGAATAAGGCCTCTAAGAAGGAAAACTATCTCATGCCTATTGTGAATTAAATCTTGTAGTGTGTATCAGGGTCTGAGATGTTTTCATTACTTGATCATTTTTAAGGTTATACTTGAGTTTTTGTAGCTCGAGATGATAGGCTTAAAATGACATTTAGGATTAAATGAGGAACCTTTGCATATAAAAGAATGAATTTTGGTTTAATTAACACAAGTGCAACTATCCAAAGAGAAATAGGCATTGTTTTTCACAGTTTGATTAACTGTAATCTTTTTGTATACCTAGATTATGTAACTATGTATTCTAAGGATAGAGAAGATCATATCACATATCTTACACAAATATTTGAAAGATGTCATGAGTATGGAATATCTTTAAATCCAAAGAAAATGATATTTTCAATCATTGAAGGCAAGCTTTTAAGTTATATCATATCAAAAGAAGGTATCACTATGGATCCTAAACATGTCAAATTTATATCTCAACTTCCCTTTCCACACAATAAGAAAGCAATGTTATCGTTCTTTGGGAAGATAAATTTGTGCAAAAGTTCATACTTGATTTTTCTGAAACTTTCCAACCACTTCAAAAAATGATCAAAGAGGATGTAGAGTTCAAATGGAACAAAGAGTAAAAAGAAACCTTTGAAAAAATCAAGACTACAATAGCTAATGCTCCAGCTTTATGTAGTGTTGATTTTTATCATGATTTTCTTCTTTACACTTTTGCATCTGATCATTCTTTGGCAGTGGTATTAATGTTAAAAGATTTAGAATGAAACAAATGTCCTATTTTCTTTATGAGTACTAATTTACAAGGTGTAGAATTAAACTATCCCACCGTAGACAAACAAGCCTATGTTGTTGTTAGGGTTGTGAAACACTTTAGACTCTACATTCTCAAAAAGCATACTAAAGTGATTATTCCTCATCCTACGATCAGATCACTTTTCATTCAACAAGAATTATGGTAAAGGAGAGGAAACTAGATGACTACCATCTAGGAGTATGACATTGATTTTACTTGTTCATATCATATGTGAACACGGACTCTACAAGTTGGCAGTGGAATCACATGATTCTATTTTGAAGGAAGAAGAAGGATAGGAGAACGAACTTGATGTTGTCACCAATGAGGTCCTTTATATTCTTGTTGACCCAAACTCATTTTATTCTGATTTGAAATACATCTTCCACCATGGGACAAGTCTGAGTCATCTGAACTCCGAGGGAAAAGGGGAATTAAGGTTTCACAATAAAAGCAAGTGAATGGGATCCTTTTCTGAAAGAACTGTGATAGTGTTCTATTACGTTGTCTAGAAAAGGAAGTTGCAAAAAACGTTTTGAAGGATCTCTATGATGCACCAACAAGAGGTTATTTTGTCAGAGAAACCACTACCCACAAGATTTTTGAGAGTCGGTTATTATTGGCCCACTCTCTTCAAGGATGTGCATGCTTACGTACATAAATGTAATATTTTTCAACTAAGCAAGGGAAGAGAGAAAAAAATGTTTATCCCATTGCAAATTGTTTCAATTGACAAACCTTTAAAACAATGGGGAATCGATATCATGGGATAGATTAACCCACACTCATCTAATTAGCACAAGTATATATTGACTACTACTAAACACTTTACTATGTGGGCTAAAGTTGTACCATTAACACATGTCAATGAAAAGGTAATAATTCAATTTCTTGAACAACATTTGATTATTAAGTTTGGTATTCCTTCGGGTATCATGTTTGACAATGCTTCTTCTTTTCCTTCTTCAAGATTGTCAAATTTTTCTTTGGATAAAGGAATGATTCTATGTTATCTAGTTAACTGTTGTCTGCAATGAAATGGACTCATTTAATCAACTAACAAGAATATTATTCACATTATAAAGAAGACGGTAGTGGAAAACCATAGGAATTGGTGTAATTCCTTACATAATGCCTTATGCACAGACAGAGTAACACCTAAGGGAGCATTAGGTACATCTTCATATTACTTGGTGTATAGGCAGAAAGTAATTTTACCACCAAATGCGTTCTTGCCTTCATTGCATCTTTCCCAGGATTCTAGAGATCAACCTTCCTTTTCTCTCCAAAACAAGATTAATACACTACTCATGTTAGAGGAGGAAAGGTATAAATCTAAGTAAAAAAATTCTTCTCGCCAACAAATCATCAAGCGATGGTTTGATAAGCACAACGTTGGTAATAAGAATTTTGAAATAGGTGACTTGGTTTTTAAATGGGATAAATTCAATGAGCCGAAAGGAAAACACATGAAGTTTAAAAACTTATGGCTTGGCCCTTTTCGAATCGCTCAAAAGATAAAAACTAGTACATATAGGCTGCAAAGTTTATAGGGTGATCTAGATTCCCTCCCTTTTAATGGCCAGATCCTCAAGAAATACTTCACTTGATTGTCTCAAAAGGGAAATTAGTTGTATATACTTAGTTCTTAGTTTTCTTTAATGCTTTTGAGTTTGAATTTAGTTTTGATTTCAATTAGTGAGTATCCTTTTGATTTTGATGATTTTGAAATCAAATTTTTATTTTCCACATTCTAGTGAGAACGTATGTTGAAATTTCAACATTTAGTGTAAGAAATACTTCACTTGATTGTCTCAAAAGGGAAATTAGTTGTATATACTTAGTTCTTAGTTTTATTTAATGCTTTTGAGTTTGAATTTAGTTTTGATTTCAATTAGTTAGTATCCTTTTGATTTGGATGATTTTGAAATCAAATTTTTATTTTCCACATTCTAGTGAGAACGAATGTTGATATTTCAACATTTAGTGTAAGCTTGAGGATTTCTTTTCCATTCCTTATTTTTTTCTTTTTATTCAAAAGTAAAGTGAGTTAGTTATGGTTGAACTTGAGAGAAAAAAGTAGTTCATATTTTCACTTATATGAAACTTTAGAAATATTTGATACTTTGTTGTTAAAGTAACCAGTTGGATCCAATGGAGAATGCTTAACCACATTCATGAATATGTTGGCTGACATGAGTTAAAATGGGAGTATTATTAAAGGAACTTTTTTTGGGAGAGAAGATCTTAACAACCAAATACCTTATTCATGTCTTTAGAAACATATATCATCCTCTAAGTTGATAAGGCTATCATTCCACCTTCTTCTCTTTTATAAAAAAATAGAAAATATTTAAAAGAATAGAAGAAAAAAGTACTATTAAAAGGTTCTTCATAAACAAGATAATTTAACAAAGGGTGGAACATGTTTAATGAGGAAATATAGATATGTTTTCCTCAGCTATGGACACTCACTAGCAACGAAGCAAGGTCAGTGATAGCAGGGTGACTCTGTCAAGGATATGGATGCTCACAGGTAGTGGAGCAACACCAAAAGAATGATAAAGTGATTTGGATAATTCAATAAATAAATCCCAAATAGTGAAAGGGTAGCCAAAAGTTATAATTCTCATTTGACCTCTAAGTTGTGCTTTAATAAAATCAGTTTTTCATTATTTTTGGGTTAGTGACTAAGTACTTCATATCAAAGTAAAGAAGCAAATCTAACTTTGATTTGAAGATGAAAGCATGGATTCTTATTTGTTTTTAACACAAAATGGGATGGAGCTTTGCAACACAAAATGGTGGGACTACAGGTTTTCAAATCAAACAATGGCAGATTTTATCCTGCTTACAGTCTCTCGTTTTCCTCTCCCGGTTAATCTTCATGGTCTTTGGTAAGATTTACTATCATTTACACTAGCCTAGGTTTTTGTTCCCTCTACCTTCTCACTTGTTCTCTTCCTCCCACTATTTTTTCTCTTCTCTAAAGACCATGTTCCGCTTTCACCACTAATATCCCACTAAACGTTCTACATTTACTTCCCATTTATAGTCCATGATTCCAAGACAGGGCTCGATTCCACATCCCTGTGTTGGAACGTTCTGGGGCTAACCTCTGGCACGAAACAACATGGAACACAGATGGCGGGGATCCTCTCACCACCTGAACCAGAGGAATTAAACCATCACGTTGGAGACTTAATGAAACCCGCAGATGAGGTAATGTGGCAGCAGTCCAGTATTTTCAATAAGTTAGATGCCATGGACACTTGTACACCTACCTTAAAGTCTACTTTGCCAAATGGGACACCACATCTGCCTTCTTCCCCTAACAATTTACCCAGTCTCCCCCTCCCTCACTTCGACACCCTGCCTGGGCTCTCTTCTTCTCTACGTAAAAACTCTAAGGTTCCCGGGACTGCCAGAGAATTTTTTGCTCGCGGTGTAAAGGCTTCTACAAATAGCAAGGTTACATACACCTCCAGGAAATCTAGTACTTCTCGGAGGCTATGGAAACCTGTTAAGACTCACCAAAAACCGGTGATGGGCTCAAATGTTGGGTTAGAAGAGGTGGTTCGGCTCGCTCTCTGTGGTATTATTGGTAGGATCCCATACCGTCATCTTAGAAATGTTCCTATTCAGGATTGGGTACAATCACACTGGTATCCCCTCCTGAATTCCTCTATCTGACCAGAGGATGGCTAGGCTTCATTTGCAAGTCCCCGGGGGACCAAAACAAGCTCCTAGAATAGAGGTGGATTATGGGAGGCAGCAGCCTTAACAGCGCCATTTATGGGTGCTCCTACTGGGTCTCCCTATACACCTTTGGTATGAACCCGCGCTCAGGGCTATAGGCAACGCTCTGGGTACTTTTATCACTGTGGACATTGACAATTTAAACTCAACAAATAGGAAGGTGGCTCGTGTCCTAGTAGATATGGATATTCACCATGATTTACCAGAAGTTCTAGAGATAGAATCGCAAGGAAGTAAAACCTCCCAACGGATTGACTATCTCGGCATTCCATTCCGATGAAACCTCTGTCACAAAATCGTTCACCTTCGACGGGACTGCAGCAGTTGGAGCTCGCCCGAAGATTCTGAAGACTTAGAACAGCAAGAGTTGTCATATATCTCTTCACTGGATATAAACCACAATGTAATAGGATCTTTCCATTTCCCCTCGAAGCTTTCCAGGTTTCCTTCTCCTCCGGTTATGACTTCGGGTAAGCTACACTCACACTGCCCCATGTTTTATTCTACTTTAACATATTTGGAAAAGGAGGTATTGGATTCCTCGGTCTGGTTGAAGGAGAACACTACCTTTGAGGGGGGGGGCATGGAAGGGGTTTCTATGAATGTTGGGTCGGTTGATAAGGTCACCATTCCATTGAAGACAAAAAAAACCGGGGTTATATCCCACTCAATTCCTGACGCTCTAGTTCCCCCTAGGATTCTGCTTTCCATAGATTTATCTTCTTCACCTATCGCTTCTTCTCCGGCATAGGAGGCCACACAACCTACATCTCCCCCCACCTTTCCACTCGTTATCCACCTCGATTCCCCTGCTACCCTTCCCGGTTATCAAGAATCTGTGGAATCGAACTCATCCTTAAATGAGGTTCTTGACCCACTATTACCTTACCTATGGTACCACTCGTCCACTATACCCTTGCCTGCATACTTGGGTAAGTCAGTATATAAAAATTTACCTACAAATGGTACAACCAGCACCTCTTGACCGGTGGGTTCAGACACAAGAAAAGAATATGCCTATTCACATGGCCTGGGGATTGAGTACTCACAAATAAAAACCCATAGCACCAGGAAGAAGGCCACTCCCTCTTCATCCCAATTACCTAATTTTGTTTCTCCTACCAAGGAAAATGGGGCACTTAGAGTAGTGAAGGCCCTCGCAAGGGCTAGATAATGATTTTTCTTTCCCTCAATCTTCGAGGGGTGGGAGGCTCCCTTAAAATGGCCTCTGTGAGATGTCTAATGGACAAGACTCATCCAGACATCATTTTATTACAAGAAACCCTAGTCCCTGAACGAAAATCTAGATCATTCATGGGTGGCCTCCGACCATCATGGGTTACATGTGTGGTTTAACTCTGTCGAGACCTCGGGTAGACTCTTGGTTGCTTGGGATCCTGAAAAAATTGTTCTGGTACCTTATCTTTATGTTGGTGGCATATTATGTACAGCTCATAACATTGCAAATAAGAGGAAGTTGTTAATTCTAAATACATATGGCCCGTGCGTGGAGAGGTGGATCTTCTGGAACGTGGTAGAGGAAAGCGGCATTCTGTCACATAAAAATCTAATCTTAGCTGGAGATTTGAATTTCATTGTTTCTTCTAGTGAAATATGGGGAGGATCGGCTCATGCTAGGCCTCTATTGGATTACTTTAAATCTCTTTTCGAGAACAACCATTTGGTCGATGTATAGCCGGATACTATCGTCCCTACCTGGAGAAATGGCCGCCAAGGATCTCGCTCAATAGCAAAGCATTTGGACAGGTTCTATATATCGAAAGAGTTACTTTCATAGGTTGGTATACACCGCTCCTGGGTGGAATATCCCTTTATATCCGATCATGCCCCTATTCTATTATAGTTAGATATCGGGACTAAATACAGACCTTACCCCTTCAAACTAAATCCACAGTGGCTAACAGAAAAAGACTATATTTCCCTTGTACAAGAGATATCGTTGGATCCTCGGTATCTTTCTGAAGGGATAAAACAACGTAGAATCTTCTGGAAACTTAAGGACTTAAAAACAAGTACCAAGTTGTGGATCAAGGAAAAGAACAGGATTACACAACAGAGAATGGAACAGTTGGAATATGACATAAATAATATTTTAAGTCTTCGGGTAAGTGGTGAATTAACATATGATACTGAAAAGTTATTAATATGTATGGAACAAGAGCAAAATAACCTCCTTAAAGCAAAGGAAGAACAATGGAGGAAGCACAGCAGATCTATTTGGATTAAGGGAGCTGATCAGAACATGAAGTTCTTTCACCAGTTCGCCAATTATAGGAGAAATAGAAAACACATTTGGGAAATTGAAGACTCCTCGGGGCATCTACACATTGGCCAGGAGAATATTAAAACAGAGGCAGTGAGATATTATAGCAATTTTTTCAAAGCACAGGATCAAATTTTATCCATAGAACAATGCAGACTTGCCAGACTCTTTACACACATGGTTTCTGAGTTAGACACAAACACTCTAGCTCGTCCCGTCAACATAGAAGAATTAAAGGATGTGCTACACTCCTTTAAGAAGGATAAGAGTCTAGGTCCTGATGGATGGACCGTGGAGTTCTTCACCGTCTTTTTTGAACTTGTGGGGAACAATCTACTGGATATGGTGGAGGAAACTAGAACTACTAGACAGGTAATCAGCGGTATAAACTCTACTTTTATTGCACTTAATCCAAAGATAAATAAGCTAACAACCTTAAATGACTACATACCCATCTCTTTATGAAATCTTGTTTACAAAGTAATATCCAAAATTATTGCAAATCGCATCAAGCCCATACTATCCAGATACATCTCTACAGAACAGCTCGGGTTCCTAAAAGGCTGACAGATTTAGGATGCCATTGGCACAGCACATGAATGTCTTCATAGTATCAAGAAGAAGAATATCAAATCTATTATCCTGAAGCTTGACTTACAAAAAGTTTATGATTGTATCGACTGGGACACTTTGCGATTGATTTTATTACAAACAAGTTTTGATGTACAATTCTCCAACTCAATAATGAGTTGTGTATCCTCCTGCTCCTTTGCAATTCTAGTACAATTGATTTCTTCAGGAGCGGTTGGGGTTTACGCTAGGGATGTTCTCTTTCCCCGCTATTATTTATCTTGGTAATAGAAGGACTTAGTTTGCTTCTAAGAGATAACAAGGTAGCCGGGAAGATCACAGGTATAAAAGTTTCCAGGTTGATAAGGATAATACACATATTATTTGTAAATGATATATTATTAATGTCAAATGCATCCTTAAATGAATGGAAATAAATGGAAGACACTATAAAAAAATTCTATAAAGCCTCTGGGTTAAAGGTTAATATACAAAAATCCACAGCTCTATTTGTCGGTTTATTGAATGTTGAATTAATTCCTTTTAGGAATATTCTTCCATACAGTTTTTCTCGGCTCTCCACAAGTTTCAGATATCTTGGTTGATATATGTCGATGGGTCCCCACAGAAATTCAAATTGGAATTGTCTTTTAACAAAATTGGAAAACAAAATCGATCTCTGGTGCAACAGATGGTTGTCCTTGGGTGGTCGTTACATTTTAGTCAAGTCGAATCTAGAAAGTATGCCAGTTTACTAGTTGTCCTTGGATATCATCTCTTGTTCTATTTTAAACAAGATTCAGAATCTCATGTATAACTTCCTCTGGAGAGGGAACATGGACCTTCCACATTTACATCTGTGCAGATTGATATCTCTGGCAAAACCAAAGAGTCATGGAGGCTGGAGATTTCTAAATATTTTTCTCTTTAGTAAGTCTTTGGCCGCAAACACACTATGGAGGGTTCTTATGGGAAATGGAATCTGGCACCACGTCATAAAGGACAAGTACCTATCATCGACCACAATCGTAAATTGGTTCAGATCTCCTTCTTTCTCCTCAACGTCAGTTTCCAAGATCTAGGGTGGTTTACTTAAATCAATACACTTGATTACACACTGGCTTAGATGGCTTCCAAGGTCTGGCCATCTAGTGGTGGTTGGCATTGATAAAATTATGGGGTTGGAGGACAACTCTTTCCTCTCGCTGAATTTGATTATGGTCTTAAAACAAAAGAATATCATCGTTCTCTCTCAGGCATGGAGAAACGAGGAAATTTTTGGGCTTTCTCCCACCTGGTACAGTTATAAAGACCTAGACCTCTCTGGCCCGTTGGTTGTAGAATGGGATCGCTTCATTAATTCACTTATCAGTTCCAGTGTTTCCATAAGGAACAACAGCGATAACCTGATGTGGATGGGAGGAGACCACTCTGGCATATTAACAACAAAAAAATGTATGCATGGCCTATATTTCCACACAGGACGGCAACTTAATAAGGGTGGAGGCGTGGTATTTGGAAATGGGCAATTCAACTAAAAATAAAATTATTTACATGGTTGGTTATTGAGGGGAAGATACACACATGGGAGCATCTTCACAAGAAAGGATGGGAAGGTCTAAGTCGTTTCTCACTCTGCAAATGTTCTATTGAAGACATAAATCATTTATTTATCTCGTGTTATTTCACCCTCTCCATTTGGCAGAGATTAAAAAATCTACTACACCTAAAGGATATTTGGAATGGATTCTCTATAATGGATTGTTATAATCACTAAACAGTAGATAAAACAAACATTCCTTTCCTACCGGCCCTCTCATGTTGGTTTCTATGGTTAGAGAGAAACACAGCTACATTTGAGGACACTCCTCCATCCGACAGTCGGGTTTTCATTAAAATTATGGGCGCTCTACAGTGGAAGTCGGGCATACAAAAGTCTCCTCGAACACGTTCAAGTGACTTTACATACCGTGAAGGATTCATTGTAGCATTTTTTGATGGGGTTGCCAGCGCAGATGGGAATCTTTGTGGCGCGGGGGGGTTTCTAAAATCCCATGATTCCAAGGTTACCAGATGGATAATGAATTGTGGCCATGGTACAAACACAAAAGTTGAACTATTGGGTGTCTGGGCATCAATGACAGTATCACATCACCTCTCTTTTACCAAATTGCAGATCCTTGGTGATTCGAAGGTGATCATAAACTAGCTAAACAAAAGAGGCAGATTACAAGCTTGCACCATTGAGGGTTGGAAGGGTAAAGTTTTGGTCCTATTAAAAATGTTTCAGGATATAAGCTTCCTTCATATATACAGGACACACAACATAGAGGCAGACATATTATCAAAGAATTCCTTTAGGGAACCGGAAGGCAGGATCACATTTTACAGCTGCGAAAATGGCATTGAGGGCCATAGAGAACACATCTCCCTCTCCTAGTCTAGCATGTATAGGCCTGGTAGTTACATAGTGTATGTGTTGTCCGTTTATTTTGATACTATTTTCATGGTTTTTGTATTTTGTGGCCACTTTGGTTGAGTATTTGTGACTTAGTTTATAAGTCACTTTGGACAAAAAATGTGATCCTCGTTTTGTAAAGTTATATTTACTAATCTAATGGAGAAAGTTTATTTTTGGAAAAAAAACTTAACTTGAAATTGAGTTTGATTTCTAATTAAAGGTAAATATGAAGAGATTCTAGACTCCCCTGGTAAATCACCATTTGTTGAGACCTCGACACACCCTAAAATACAAAAAAAAAATTGGGTACCACTTTTCTTTCTCCTCCTTGATTTTTGTTTTTTCCTATAAAATCCATCTCTTTTCATTGATGAAAATTTATCAAAAACAATTTTTTGTCTTATTTGAAGTTTTGCTTCACGAAAACTCAAAAAAAGTCTAAGTCAAAGTTTCAAAGAAAAACTTGTTAAACCTTATTGGAGATAAGTTTCCACTTTCATTAGAGATGAAACTTCACTTTCAACTCCGACGAAATTTTGGGGCCTACCCCGATAGTTTAAATTATAGGAGGTAGGTTTGGACTTTCAATTTTGAAATCTCTGATCGCATCGCAGAAACAAAAGTTAAAAATAAACTCCAATGGTACAATCAAAACAGAAGTGAAAATCATCCTTTGATGATCGTAACACAAGTTCAATTTTCACTACTATGAAAATTAAAAACTGACCCCAATAAAAGTGTAAGGTATTATTTTATCACGCTATGGTGGGAACCATTGCATTACAATCAGAGTAGAAATAAACTTTAAGCTCTTATGAAAGTTACAATAGAGCTCTGATAAAGTAATAAATCATTTCTAATAATGTTGCAATAGAGTTAGGTCTTTTAAACTGGAGCAAAAAGAAACTTTCGACTACGACAAAAGTCTTAATACAGTTCTAATGAAAAGATAATATTACACCCAATGAAGTAAAGTTTAAATATTCTCTAATTATCAGAGGAAACAATTGGCTTTTAATTAATACACAATAAAACATGAATTCTGAGAAATGTGTTAAAACTCATTGATATAAGTTTGAAAAGATAGTGCATCAAAGTCACATTTGGCTTTTCCAAAATGAGTTTTCCAATATCTTCTCCAATTAAATATTTTTGTCATCATTGATGACCATACATTTTCATTTCACTTCTAAATTTTCATGAAATGTAAAGTTTGATTTCAGCGCCTACCAAAGTGAAAATTTCACCTAATAGTTGTTGAAACATTATTAGCCTACATTTAATGTTTTTTAATTAATAGTTGGGATGTTGTGTTCGATTAGAGTGGCCATTGCAATTCCAATTATTAGTAAATATCAAATTTTATGAATTCATCATGATAGAATTTTGAAATCTCACTCGACATAAAAAAAAAAAAAAGACTTATATGCATTATTTCCTCATCAAAAATCTTAGATTCTTTTGAATAATCAGAGTGAGTACTGAACTATGTTGTTATAGCATCCTATGAACAATTTTATCGGTGAATTTTGGTTACTAGTGCATTCATCATTGGTGGAACTCAAAGATTTGATAATTTTAGGTATCGGTTTAAACCAACCAGGTAAGTATCTATAAAACCTTTCTTCTATCTATTTCATTGAAATTTATCACTGCAAGCAAAATTGAACGAAGATTTCATTTTATGTACCATTACATAGACTCTAATGTTTGTTAAATAAATCATAGATTTTGTATGATCAACTAAGAACTACATAAAGTTAGTAATTTTAGTTTTATTGTTAATCCAGACAACATGCCTCCTAGGATATCTTCTTCCAAAACTCCTAAACAGTCTCCAAAAAGGGAAAAACCAATCACATAGCCTATTGAAAAAATCAATAGTAATATAGAGATTACCTGTAATATACCTTATGGTATATTACGTTTAAAGATATTGTATTAATTATACCATCAATGTTAAGTCACGTCCATTGTCTAGAGACATGACTATATTCATTCTTGTATATTTATACACGCTACTATAAACCTAATGGATATCGAATAATAAATAAATGAATATATATATATATATATAGGTTAGCTCAAGTGGATGAGTTTCGTTTGCTCAAATGAGGTTCCAAGTTTGAATCCCCGGCCAAGAGCCTATTTAGGGCCTCACTTGACGTCCCCACCGGATTAGGCCCATAATGAGGCCAAACGGTTTACCCCGTTTACCATCCACAAAATGTGGGGAAGTACTCAGGGGTTTCTCGTGCTATAATCCCAAGGAAAATATATATATATATATATATATATATATATTATTTTTTATTTTTATTTTTTATTTTTCCTTGGGATTATAGCAGGAGAAACCCCTGAGTACTTCCCCACATGATATATATATATATATATATATATATATATATATCATGTTTCCTTTCAATTGGTATCAGAGACATGATGGACCTGGACATTATGTCTATTGCACTTACCAATGTTGCCAATGCTCCCTCCACGTTGGAATTGAGCAAAGGTCTTAAAGAATTTTGTGTGGGCCTTGTAAATAAAGTAATTGTTGCAATAAAGACTTCGTTGGAGGACAAAATTGACAAATTGAATGAAGGATTAGTAGAAATTACAATGACATGAGAATCAAACTCGAAGCAACAACAAATGGGAATAGAAGCCTCGGTAATTTGGAGAGTCCACGCTAATCTAAAAAAGGAAATTTGAACAGGTCACCAAGAATTTTGTGTGAGACTCCTTCAAATAAATCTTGTTCCCCTTCTTATCCTCTGGGTCTTTCTTATTCTTCACCTTCTAATTCAGATGACGAGCATGATTTTGCAAACCCTACCTCATAGATATCAGCGTTCTACACCAGTTTTTGGGTGATCACTGCAAAGTCCATACAACTTGTAATAATGACCAGGAGCTATAGAAAGTCGGTGAGAACCCTGAGCCCAAGTGATATGGATGACATGAAGAATTATGAAGAAATATACTCACTCTCAGCATCCCAGAAGAACCAGTTGAATGCATCCACCCACAATTACACAAAATCTCAAGACTTCAATTCAAAGAAAAAATTCTTCACAACACGAAATTCAGATGGCAATGCCAATCTCAATGTAAAGAACAAACCACAAATAACAATAGACATCAGGCCTATAATTTTAGAGGTGAAACCGGCGTTGAGATCAAACATGAAGTGAAATTTGAAATATTACACACAGTTGGGTACCAAGCTCGTAGAGGAAGGCAGATTGACAGATTTTTCCAACCCGATGAAAACACTGAGGGAAGTGAGCGCTCATGCCATTAATTTCATGCAAGCCCTTGACATGAAGCTCGTCTAGGAAAAATTTGGTCGTCGAATTGAAAATGGCAACTTTTATTTGGTTTTGGAAACTTTGAAGCAACTTGGCAACTTAGGTTTCCATCCACCGAAGTTTCTGGATAATAGTGCTAGACAATTGCTTTCAAAGGAGTGTTGAAACCTTATTAACCAAGGAGATGTGAACGAGTGCATCAGTGTATTGCAAATTTTATCAAATTACCTTTTTCTTATCCAGGATTTTATAGAACCAATATTCATTATTCAACAATGTGTTAAATTGAAGGATGTCAGATTGGCACTTAGATATGTGAGTCTTCTTCCACCACCACATATTTGGTGTAATTTTCTCATTCATGAATTTGGAAAGCAAGGTGACTTGAAGTCAGATTTATTTATTTTTAGAAGACAACAAAGGGCCAATATCAGTTTAGATATGTATTTGTACCATGGTATAATAGATGTTTGGGTCTTTGTGGGAGGCTTGCAAAAGCTAAAATATTTTCAAGGAATTACTTGATCATAATGTTACTCCAAAGATTTGTTTGTACAATAGCTTCATGAATATTAATGCAAAGGATTTGGATTATGTTTTGCAAATATACAAGCAAATGCATGATTCGAGCGTGGTCGCAAATGTGACAACTTATAATATATTATGGAAGATATGTTGCATTGAAAAAAAAGTTGATTTGGTAGTGCATTTTTTCAAAGAAATGCTAAGCAGATCAACAGATATGGATTTGGAAATGGATGTTATTATTCACAACACAATAATCTAGGTATTTGGGAAAGCTAAAATGTGGGCAATGGCCATGGAGGTTAAAAAATATATGATAGTTGTTGGGGTTGCACCAAACATAGTCACTTGGACATCATTGATATGTGTTTGGGCAAAAGCGGGATTAGTGGAGAAGGTTATTCATGTTTTGATGAAATGGTTTTGTCTGGATATGAACCTAATACACAGTGTTGCAATACTCTTATCCAAGCTTGTGTTGAGTTGTTCTTCCTCTGATGACAATGGGTGTTGAACTATTTATCATATTGTATTAGTCCAAAATCGCATCGACAACCTTGAGGAAGAGGATTTTTCTATGTGGACACTCCACGGAAGAAACAACATAATTGAATGGAAATACCAATGGAAACCTCAATTGGGTGGTAGTTCCGAGATGGATTATAAATTAATTAGCTTTCATTCAGAGAAGAAACCCCCAATGTATATTGAGATTACCCTACCATCCTATTTTGAAGGTCATGTTCACAAATGTATTTACAAGAGGTGTGAAGACAAGGGATATCGTACATATGACTTTATGGTGGGGCATGATTTTTTGTTGATGCAGTTTGAGGATGATGAGGATGATAGGACTATTGGGCAATGAACCACTGAGTCTAATTCTATTTTTTATTATATCAATGCTTTTGAAGAAGAGGGGGTTTGTGAGGTGAGCTTTTACAAGCTTAAGTTAGATGATGAGAACACCACGAGGATTGAAAAAGAGTCGGAATGGAATGTATTTTGGAATAGGTGGATTCATTTTTCTCTCACGTAACACATGGAAGTTAACGCAACAAAAGTTTCATCAAAATTATTTTGGCAATAGGAATAAAAGATGTTTAACATTCAAAATGGTGTGGATATGAAACATGGATTCACGGTCGTTGTATTTTATGATCCTCTTGATGCTGAGGATGCAAGAAGTCGAAGTTCCTTTATTAGACAATGGTTCCAGATCAAGAGTGTCATCCCACATACAAACATGATGGGATAAATACACCAGTGCATTAAACATGACAAATTTTCAGGAAATGGTCCAAAGTACACATTCAAAATGCCACCAACTCAGCTTCATATAACATTTGCAGTTGTGGGTGATCGAGGATAAATAGAATGGACAAATTCCACCTAATAACATGTACAATGGATGAATTATGATGGGCTACCTTTTCCAAGTGATTTTTCATATGTCGATAACTAGCAACCTCTATGGACTCCTTTAGTAAACTTGTAGAGCCATTGGCAAGCATCAAACCATGGATGGTCACTAAAGGAAATCATGAGATTGAAAAGATATTCATACTCATTCGCAAACCATTCAGAGCATACAATGCACGATAGAAAATTCCATATCAAGAAAGTGGTTCAAATCAAACCTCTATTATTCCTTTGAAGTTGCAATAGCACATATATTGATGTTGGGCTCCTACACAGATTTTGGGATGAATGGGAATTGAGAGGACCTTCAATTAGAATATGAGGAGCCACAATCTAGTTTGTTAGAATTCTGTGAAGCAAGCTCTAGACACGATGAATTTATTATTTACAACGCAATGCATGCACATTTGTCATGACATTGTAACAAGAATGAGGAGTTTAGATCCAAGCATTTGTCTTTACCCATGCTTTGAGGATGAACCTTTTCAGGAAGGGATGACTTGTAATATACTTTATGATATATCACGTTTAAAGATATTGTATTAATTATACCATAAATGTTAAGTCACGTCCATTGTCTAGAGACATGACTATATTCATTCTTATGTATTTATACACATTATTGTAAACCTAATGGATGTTGAATAATAAATAATGAATATATCTCATTTCCTTTCATTGCCCCTACCTAATTCACACCAGTTATTCAACTATCCAAACTATAAATTGATCTAGTATGTCCCATATTTAAATACATTGAAGCTTTGATCAATGTTCAAAGTACTTTTATTGGATGGGGTAAAGTCTACATAAAATTTAGACAAGAAGACTACCTTGGTATATTTACACCTGGTGACCTCATTATGAGAAACACAGATGGTTTGGTGTTTATAAACATTAGAAGATCTTATTTACACACCATCATTTCAAGGACCCCAGTTATGCAATGTTCAAAAGCTATTGAATGGGTGATAAATCATACAGATAATGATAATAGATTTGTGCTAAATGATGAAGGTAGAAGTATAGCCTCTTATTAGGCATCAAAACTTGAAAAATATTGTAGACTCCACCAACCTAAGAAGTATATGATTATTGGCTTTGTTGAAAATTTTCATTAGGATAATGACATCAAGAAGATTTTCTAGTTGGTGGGTGAAAGATAAAAGATTGTTTGGGAAAACTAATGGCATATACACCATGATTCGTTCAAGGCCTTGATGCAAAGAATATATCGAGATTCAAACTACATCCACTTTAAACATGCATGGGTTCATGTAGTTCACACAATTATCACCACAAGATTAGTTTTCAATTGGGAAATAATCTTATCTCATCTTTCAACAGACCCATTGAGAGGGATTAAGAGGCTAATTATGAAACATTCCCCAATTTTTACATGGAATTATACTTACTATATATCATTTGTGATAGCAACACTTTCCTGTGGTTGAACTAGAATTGGAACATGGTAGGAACCCCAATTTATGTTTATTGTCAAGCCATGTGGGAGAATAAATACAAGATAAATTATGCAAAACTTTGTGAATTCTTCATTGCTCCCCTCTATGAACTGTTTTTTTTCAAAGAATTCCCAAGGCTAAGTAGAGAGGCAATGAGTCTATTGAGAAGCATAGGAAATTGGTATATTCGGGAGGATTTTACATGTTTGAGGATTTATGGGGTCACTAATCACCCTCATTATTTCCCAAATATGTACCCAATAGGCTAATTCTTGGGAAAGTTTCTTACCAAAACGTTGTACAAGGTTTTAATGCGTCATAGGCCAAATACTCAAGGAGGAGAACTTTTATCCCCATTAACATGTATATTGGCCACTATTGGATAATGAAATATAAGCAAGCTAGACGTGAGCCTAATGCAGTGTTGGAGTACAAGTTTCCACTGGGGCAATTCAAGAGGCATGATCCTCTATGAATGGTTTCCAAACTTAGCGTAATTGTTCCAATAGCATGGCCTTGTGCCCATTAATAATGGACTCATGAAGTGCCATATGAAAATGAAACTACATGGGAGGAAGTGATCATGAGATTGAAGTCAAAAGATTTTTCTCCCACTCATAGCATGACCTTATATAAGCAAATGGAGAGAATCAAGCAAAAATTGGCAGAGACTAAAAGGTTGTTGAAGAAAGAGTAGGAAGACAAGGTCAAGGCTAAAGAGAAAAAATCCAAACAAGAAGAGAAACAGAGAATCAAAGCTAAGGAAGAAATAGAGACTTAAGATAGAAGCTGAGAAATTAAGGAAAGAAGAAGAACAAAAAATCAAAGAGGAAACATAAAAAGATGAGAAGGTGAGATTGGAGGATGAGGAAAGAGAAAGTTTGAGAACTAAATTGAAGACGAAATCATAAGAGGAGAAAGTTAAATTAGAGAAGAGGTTAGAAGAATTAGTTGAAAGTGTACTTAGATGATAGATTAGTTTATAGATTCATTTGTGATAGTGTACTGAGATGATATGTCTCACATATCATGAAAGTGTTAGAGACTCTAAAAAAGCATGATTTGTTGGCTAACCTTAAGATATTTTTATCAAACATCATTGGTGTATTTGGGGCATGTGATTGGTAGAGAGGAACTCAATATACATCCCATAAAGATGGAGGCCATCCTCAAGTGGCTAATTCCTATTAATTTCAGTGATGTCAGGAGCTTTGATGGGGCAGTGTAGTACCTACAAAATTTTATAGCATCATTTTCAACTATATCTCTACCACTTCATGACATAACAACCAATGGTAAGAGTTTCCAATGGGGGGAGAATCGGTAGAGAGATTTCGATGAGCTGAAATAGAAGATCAATCAAACACAAATTATTGCATTGCCTAATTTGTAGAAGCCTTTCGAAGTGGAGATAGATACAAGTGCATATGTTATGGGAATGGTTTTGATACAGGGAGGTAAGAAAGTACTCCATCATTCTAAAATGTTTCATGGTGGAGTCCTGAACTAGCCTATGTATGATAAGGAACTCTATGCCCCGGTTCAAGCTATTAAGAAGTGAAAGCACTATCTGATGGGCAAGGAAACCATTATCTACACTAATCACTAGCCATTACAGTATTTGTTTTCCCAAAGTAAGCTTTACCAAATCAAACAATACAAGTGGATGGGATTTTTGAAACAATTTCATCTAGTCATCAAATATAAGAAGGGAAGCACTAATAAGTTGGAAAATATGCTTTCAAGACCACCCACATATAATATTACAAGTTTGGGAACTCTTATGCACATGAATCCTTTTACCCGTGATGCATACAAAGAGGAATACACAAAAGATGAGGAATTTAAAGATGTGTTTCAACATATACAAGGTCAAATTCATGTATAATATTTTGACAATAAGGCTAACTATCAACTCTATGATGGATTGCTTTACAAGATAGACAAGCTTTGTGTTCCTAAAGCTAAAATATTGTAGCTTATCGGAGGGGCTTTGTAGCATACCCAATACCCTTTTTCCACCATTAAGGATATGGGGTACTTCTTAAAAACCACAAATTTTATTCATAGTCTTGCTATGATACCATTCTATAATATGCCCATCCTTCTAACTATGTTGAAATCCACATTCTATCTCTCGGATACCATAATTCCTTTCCATCCTATTACGAAATGAATAATGTGTGCAAACATGACAATGTAAGCTCACACAAACACAATTAAATCATTCATAGATACATATGCAAACTTATAAATGCATGTAGAACACCATTGAATTCATAACATAAGCAACATTAATTCAACATAATAATCAATGAACCATAACAATTATCTTTCTAGAAATTGATCACCAACAGACTCTGGATAAAGGACGTTCCACCCAAACATAGGCTCTTTATTTCCTCTAATATTCCTACAATAGGACCACCCCCAAGCTGAGGCTATGAGTCCACAAGGACAAAATCACCTATGGTTGGCGTTAATCCTCTCATAGAACCCAATTTCCCAATATTTCAGTTTGTTAATTCCTACAACTATCATAATCCACAAGCTCACTTTTTCCATAAAATTGCACAACCCAAGGATAAGGAACCCCTTCTCTACCACACATTCCCTTGGGATATCCATCTTCACTCCAGGGATCCAGGATATATAGGCCAATAAATCTATTCGTTAGGGACTCCAAGGATTCTCAGTTATAATGGAGTTTACTTAATTACAATAATTTATCATGCAGGTGGGAATAATTCTCACATAGTTCTCGTAATATCCATACCCATCATTCTATTACAATCACAATATGGTAGCATAAGCTCTCAAACAACCCCCTAGAAGTATGATGGACAACTCTCCCTTGCATAGCCAAAATTCATAGATTATATTTGGATGAGTGGAAGAAGCCATGTCCCTTCATATGAAGCCCATGTATCTCACTTCCCCACTAACTCCAAGGTTGATAAGACTTAGGATACCACATAAATTAAAATACTTAGGCTTATAAATAAAATAACATTATTTTTCTTTGGCCCCGCTTGAGCCCTTAAGCCCCCTCTCTTTCCTTTCTTATGGAATCATAGTCCCCCATATTTTTCATCCTTCTCCATTTGCAACATGTGATGTATATTTTTATTA
>ML808247.1:95407-116186 GCA_009831015.1 Picea engelmannii
CAACTAAATCAAAGTCCATTCAATGACATGGTTAGGGTCATGCACATACTTTTTCAATAATGACACATGAAATACATTATGCACTTTCATTGAAGTAGGCATTGCAAGCATGTATGCAACTTGTCCTATTATATCTAATCAAAATGGACCACAGTATATGGTTGCTAGCTTGATGCAACTTCCCAACTTCAGAGAACTCTTCTTTGGCTTCACATTAAAAAACACATGCTCCCTAATTTTAAATTCCCTTAGTGTCCTACCTTTATCCACATAATTGTTTTGCATGTCTTATGCTTCCTTTAAATTTTTCTTGATCTTGACCATTCGCTCTTCCATTTCCTTGAAATCTAGCCCAAGTATTGCTATGTCTGTTGGATTGTCCCAACTAATTAGAGTAGTGCATCTTCTGCCATATAAAGCTTCAAATGAAGTCATCCTTAATGAATCTTGATATCCATTGTTGTAAGAAAATTCTACTAGGTGCAAGTAATAGCATATCTAAAATGGAAAAAGATAAAGGAGAAGCTACATGAAACATAGAAGATAATCATCAACAACGATATAGATGTGAACCATTTGAACAACCAACACAACAAACTAGGCCACCTCCAAGTAGTTTCATTGATCTAACCATGGAGGATTTAATTATTCCTAAATAGGGCACATCAAAAGGGAAAGAGATCAAGGATAAAGACACATGGTAGCTTAGATAACACTTTATCATAGGGAGATCAGAACATACTAGATCCTAATCAAATAAACTTAATTATTTTTCGATTAAATGTTTTTTTATGATGCTAATCTCCTCTACTTCAAGTTGATCTGCATAGTTGAGGGCACTTAGGTGGTTACTCCAAATGGTTTCTTTTTGTTCCTGAACCTCAGTAAACACATAACATCAACCCACACAACTTAAACTTGCCATGCCTAAGGAAGACTTTAAGTAAGAATTGAGGAGGATTGTTTTTCTAAAATGTATCATCAACAAAGCTCCATTTAGATAATTTTTTGTTATATTAATAACCTTTGGTTGCTTCATGTTATAATAGTTTGATGTGAGTTTGATTAACTAATGCTTGATTTTGTTTTCTTGTTGAATTGCTTGGCTCATGTCTGTGTGATTTTGGCTGTTGATTGAAAACATATAAAATAAGACATTTGTATATAATATAAAATCCAATTCTTTTGTACATTCTTTTGACGTGAAGTCTATCTTAATAATTATATCTTTTGTACATTCTTTTGTACATTCTTGATACAGCCTGAGTGGGCTTAATGGTTAAGAACGTGTGTTTCCTCTTAAGAGGTCATAGGTTCAAATCCAGAGGGGGGTAGGGTATGTATACCTCCGTAGACTTTACCAGTCAAATCGTTGGGCGGAGGGAGGTCCCTTGTCCCACAAACAAGGGGGTCTCATACACCAATTTGGTGTGCTGGCTTGGTCGTGACCTTAAAAATAGATTATTATTATTATTATTATTATTATCTTATGACTGCATTTGTTAAAATAATGATTTTACGTATGGTTTGGTGATTTGATTTGAGAATTAAACCCTCCACACAGACAGAATGGCAAGAGTATGGATACAAATCTTATCATTAACAAATATGAGGTTTGCCATTTTGTGGTTTTCACAGGTCGACATTGCATAAACAAAAACACTAATCTGCCACATATTAGTTGTGGAAACGAAGCCACATATCTCAAATGCTTTGATAAATATGTCGCCAGATCGCGGAAGGTGTCCACACATGCCACGAATTACATCACAAGATCGCAAGTAATATCTGTCGCGCTATTGCTATGGAGAAACATGCAGGAGGACATCAATCCACTGGACCACCAGGACATAAAAGAGGTAAATGGTTTAAGGAGCATCACACATGTGTAAAGAAGAAAGATCGTAGACCGAGATCATTGAAGAGAAACCTTGGTCTTCCTCGAACAGAGTTTAGAATTACAGGGGAGCAAAGTTGAAAATCACACAAATATTTTCTGACAAAAATAAAAGCTACAAGAGGTTGTTATCGAACAAAAGGCCCTTATATAAAAAGTTAAACAAGCACTCCAGTTTGCAAAGAAAACAATGTTAAAATCTCAAACAAAAGCTAAGGTGAAGGCAAGACAACTAATGGAGGTCCATGGCGCATGTCTACCATCTTGGCTTGCAGTTCATCTAGTTAAATTTCACGCATATGTAGTGGAACATTAGGCAAAATGTGCAATACATGCTATAAATGTTGTTCTAAATAAGGCATCAAAAAAGGCTATCATTGCTCACAACTGGTCAAAACCCCATCTTGAAACAACAAAGACTCATTGGATCCTTGCTTTGAAGAAACAATGGCAACAATCCATGGTTTCTCTTGCACCACATGTGGAGACTCTAAAAAATAAAGTTATTGAGGGTTATGAAGTGTCAAGGGATACCATCAAGCCACATCTTGGTAAAGCTCGGGAATCGCTAAGTCCCCATGTTTAGATAGGCAAGGATATGAGTGGTCCTTACATAGATCAAGTCGTCCTTACTTCACAACCTCACATTGAAAAAGTTATGTGTGGTCCTTACATAGATCAAGTCGTTGTTACTTCAGAACCTCATATTGAAAAAGTTATCGCTACTTAACAACCTCATATCGAAAAAAAATTCACTGCTTCACAACCTCATATTGAGAAAGTAAATGTCATTTTGCAGCCATATACAATTTTATGAAGAAAAGGTTACACGGATCTGTAGCTTACCATTTCAAGTGATTAATAAAGTTTCCACCATATCTTCGTGCCACCAAATTATTAGATCGTCATACCATCATTCTACTAAACTGCCAATTGATGGAAGTCGGGGCATAATGAAAGAGTGTGTCAATACATAAGGAAAAATAACATGAGGTTATGGTTTCCTCAAAATACTTACTATGCTTGCATAAAACCTAGATGTGTGCCACAAAATCAACAAGAAATAAACTAAGTCATGATGGAGACTCTTTTTTTCTTTAAAAATTATGGTACATTGCAAGAGATTCAAAGGGAACATAGTTCATCCAAATATTAGAGTGCTTGTGCGATTTTAGGGTTTTCGTTATAATAAAATTTGTTTTGGCAACAATCTTGTAGAAGAAGGGAACCAAATCATAAAAAATCATGGGCACATAGAATGGTTGAAAGCCAATGAAGAGGATCACGTCACAAAGCATGCTATCAAAGATTATATCTAACACCAAACCGCAAATAAAGCAAATATGTGGTATATCGATTGGGTGAAAAGGGAAGTTTCTTATTCATTTCCATATCTTTAATTTTCACAATAATTGTTTGCTTAAGAGATTCCCTTATCTGTTGTTTAATGTTGGTTTGTAATACGTAGAAATATTAAAGACACCAACAAATCGCAAGCATGTGCACTATATGAAGAATGGGGAGGAAGGTCATAAGTGATATAGAAAAATCGCTATATAAAAGCCAAAGATCATGAATGCATTAAAGAACCAACCATATTACAAGAAATGAGGACCTACTCATTGGAGGAAAATGATTAAAGGCAGGTGAAGGAGCAGACAAGGGGAAGGAGGCACTCCAGGGAGCTGGACCAGGAGGAATTTTGAATTCTACTAGGTGGATCTATCTTGCCATGGGGTTTTGAGTTCTCTCTTGAACAAAGAATCGATAGTTGAAGAACACTTGACATTTTATCAAGCTTCTTTATTTAAATGTTTTCATGTAGGGTTGGAAATAAAGTTTTTTTAAACCTTTTATTCTTATCAGGCTTGAACAACACTTTGTAAGACCTGAGTCTATGTTGGCATATTCATTCAAGTGAAGTAAAGTTGATGTTATCGCATTTTTGTTTGTCATTTGTTAAATATTTTACTTGAATGTTATGAAAATTATTTCCATAATTAAGTTGTTTGTTAATCAACTATATATCAAATGAATAAATGCATCATTTATTAAGATTATTTCTATGATTGATCCATGGTGTATTTGGACTTGCTGTGTATCTAGCTTCATGAATTCTTTCTAATAAGATCGATCACTTATTTTTCTTATTTTTGTCTAATGCCTATTATCTAGATCCTGAGTTCTTAGTCAACAGAAGAGACACTTCTATATGTTAAGATCATCTCTTACATACTATGGAATTGACCTATGAGACTGTTGTTTCTTATCTCTCTATTTTTCAGATACTAAAACTTTTCTTTGACTAAAGGTGTGGTGTAGATATAGTTGTGATAATATGTTCTTAGTAACGTCTATTATTATGCTTTATAATAGTTGGGATCATGAATTTATTCTGCCCTTGAGATTTAATCATACTTATGTACATCTTGTATATTATTAAAAGTGTCGCTCTCAAATGAGATAGGATAGATAGATTAGTTTTCATTTTTGTAATTTAGGTCAATACACTTTATATTTCACATCCAGGACGATCAAGTCTCATGTCAAAGGAGCGACTTTCTTGTTAGTGGTAACCGAGCCCACATACCGGAGGATGTCACTATACCAAACAAATATAGGCCTAATTCGGACCTTGATCGGGTGACGAAATTCCTATTGCGGGAAGGAATTTTTCTGCCTATCAATACTACCCTAGATATTGAATTCTTCCTAAACTGATGCAAGATTGACACTCCTCGTGTTCATATGAACCATATTATGTAAACTACAATGATTGATGGGTTGTTGACAAAAATACCTAGAATCTTGAGATCTTGTTTCCCCAATATAAATTCAAACTGTTGGCACCTCAAAACCTCTATTATAAAAAATTCTAAGCTAAAATGATAAAATTAAAAAAAAAAAATGAAAGATGCTTGATTATAGAGTTAATACAAACATGTCAAATTTTCAAGATCTCTACTTAAGCTCCTTCAAACCCTAATTATACCCTCAAATAGGCCAATGATCTAGAAATTAAACCTAATTTAACTCTCAAAAGATCCAAAAACCAAAATATAATTGTAGAAATCTGGGAGCTTACCCACCACGAGACCATAAACCATAGTTATTGCCATTGAAAAAACTAAGTATTGAAGAAGTCGAACTACAATCCTTGTTGCTCTTACTAAGCTCAAAAACTCTTATGATTACAGTCAATACTCCAAAAACAACATAGTAAAAGAGCTCCATTTTAGGCATGGCCTTTCCATCTCTTCAATTCCTTTGAAGCTTTTAAACCCTCAATGCTCAGATATCTACACGGCCATGGCCTGTGTGGCCAAAAACATAATCAATATATTGTGAAAAATGTGGAGAATGTGAATCCAACACAATTTGAATTAGTCCATATCAATAATGTTCAAATATTAATAAATATTATGGAATCTAATATAGGATGAAGAAGGTAACACGGTTTACTAAAGGGAGTGCATGTGAATTATTTGAACCAATCAACGTTGCACACAAGAGCTCTTCCTTCTTCTCTTTGTTTCTTCCCATATTTTTCCAAGTTTGCAGATATTAGAAGTCCATACACAGGTATCGTCAGTTCTATTTGGCACTCTAGTTATTATAATTTTTTCTTCCATGTCACATGATATGGACGAAATTGAAGAGGAGACCGAATGAGACCTTTTTTAAATTTCCCTATTTTTTCTTGACTAATAATCGTAGAAAACATCATATCTTTGTATTTGAACTAATCAAAATTTTATTTGTTTAACTTTACATAGTCCACAATTCTGGAATGTATAGAACCATAGTTCATTGTGTATATATATATATATATATATATATATATATATATATATATATAAGAGTACGAAAACAACGTTGGATTTGCACCCAAATGTCATAGTTTGTAGAGCAAAATTTTGAAAAAACTCGAGAAAAATGTTTGCATTCGAAGTGGAAGAGTGTAAAAGTTTTATGAAATGTTGCAAACATGTGAAGGTGCATCAAAAGGTGATCAACATAAAGTTTTTTTTGGTTGTTTACTAATAAGTAGTTCTTAACAATTATAGTGAACAAGTCTCAAACAATCAATTTCACATATGCTAAATCTTTTGCAGGGTACCCTATTGTTATGATTCAACGCCTTAAAAATGATAAAAAGTAAATGAATACAATCCACTTCGAGGGGGAAACCTCCTTTTACAATATATCCAATTCAGAATACAATATGAGATGAGATAAGATGATCCTCAAACTAGGTCTCCTTGGTGTGTGTGTGTGTGTGTGTGTGTGTGTGTGTGTGTGTGTGTGTGTGTGTGTGTGTAGAGAGAGAGAGAGAGGAGACAAGGGGTACAATTACAATGAAGGGGTACAATGAAGGATTCTAGCCGATATACAATTATAACACTATAAATGTAATTATTCAATATTAGGGCTTAATAAGGGGTTTTACACATGACATGGGGCTTTGTCTAGGTATTAACATTCCACGCCCCTTCAAACAAGTGTTTTCCTCAACACTGGACTAACCACGGGTGTTTTTGCTTAAAGGACTCATCTTCTCATGTTACCTCTTCCACTGGTAGGTTCTTCCTTTTGATAAGGTACTCCGTAATTGCTTGATTTCTTAGTTGCTTAATCCTTGTTTCAAGGATTGTTTCTAGTTTTAGTATGATTTTCCCTTCTTCATTAATATCGGGTAAAATAGTTTGGACTAGGATCTTGTTGTCAATTACCTTCTTTAATAAAGAAACATGGAAGATTGAATGTACACATGAAGATGGAGGCAACTCCAATTTGTAATCCATACTTCCAATCCTTTGCAAAACCTTATAGGGGCCATAATATTTGGGTGCTAATTTATTTTCCTTCTTTTGTTGCTTGAGATACATCTGTTTACATGGTTGTAGCCTCGGAAATACCCAATCCGCCACTTCAAATTATGTTTCACTGTGATCTTGATATGCTTGTTGTTTCATCCTATTTTGTGCCATAACCAAGTTATCCTTCAATAGTTTGAGAACCTCTTGTCAGTTCCCTCTGTGGTCCTCCACTGCTTGAACCTATGTATTCCATTTCAAAAGTGATTTAATGGATGGAGGATGATATCCATAGAGTGCCAAAAATGGGGACATTTTTGATGAAGTATGGAAAGATGTGTTGTACCACCATTCTGCCAAGCAAAACCAATTGACCCATTATGTATATTTATCATATGCAAAGCAATGAATATACCATTCTAGACATTTATTCATAATTTATGTTTACCCATCCAATTGAGGGTGGTAAGATCAATTGTGATCCAATTGAGTACCCAAAGAAGAAAATAATTCATTCCAAAAATTTCCAATGAAAATTGGATCTTTGTCACTTGCAATAATCTTGGGGACTCCCATTCAGACTCAAACTTTTGAACATCAGTTTTAAGACCTTCCTAGAAAAAATACTTATTGATCTTGTGGTATATGTTCAATAATATTGAATGTCCCCCTATAGGAGAATTGTGCAATTCCAGAAGGACCTTATGTTTGA
The DNA here is from genome assembly GCA_009831015.1 of Picea engelmannii. NCBI lineage: Eukaryota > Viridiplantae > Streptophyta > Pinopsida > Pinales > Pinaceae > Picea > Picea engelmannii. The sequence continues at coordinate 102,834 of ML808247.1, forward strand.
GTTGGAAATTCTTACTTAAATATAGGTGATCTTGATACCATAACAAATCATTCTTCCATACACAATTATCTAATGAATTGGGGTCCTCTTGTAGTTGTTGAATGATCTTCAATACCTCTTGACCTTGCTTCCATTATATCGTTTCTTCTTCCACCCAATTAGATTGTGGAATAGAAATAACACATAACAAACCTTCTTTTTCTTCTTCTTTCCTTGAAAGGGAATCTGCCACAACACTATGTTTTCCTTTTTTGTAGATAATTTCAAATTCATAGCCTAGCATCTTTGTAACCCATTTGTGTTTCTCTTCTAAAGATAATTGTTGCTCCAATATGTACTTCAAACTATCATGATATGTTTTTACTTTGAAGTGTCTTCCTATTAGGTAAGGGCATCATTTTTGAACTACATGTAGTATGGCCAATATTTAATTTTCATAAATGGGTTTCAGTAAGTTTTTTTCCTTTAAGTTTGATGCTTTCGAAGGAAAGGCCTTCCTTCTTACATTAAAATGCACCAATCCCATGGTCTGAGGCATCACACTCCACAATAAATGTTTGTGTAAAGTCAGGTGTGGCTAGGACGGGAGTTGTACACATAGCCTCATTAAGTTTTTCAAAATATTTGGTTCCTTCTTCAATCCAAGAAAGTGATTTCTTATTTAATAATGGTGTTAGAGGTGTTGCTAATATATGACCATAGTTCTTGAAAAACTTGCAGTAATAGCTTGTCAATCCTAATAATCCTCTAAGTTTCTTCAAGGTTTTGGGAAATGGCCATTCCCTCAAAGCTTTAATTTTGTTAGGGTCCACTTTTACACCTTCATGAGATACAATATGACCTAAATATTCCACTTCTTCAACCCCAAAGGCACACTTGGAAGGATTTGCATAAAGTTGTTGCTCTTCCAATAGTTGCAATACTCTGTCAACATGTTGTACACACTCTTTCCAAGATTTGTTGTAGATTAGTATGTCATCAAAAAATACTAACACGTGTTTTCTAAGGAAGGGATTGAAAATAGAATTCATCAAGGTTTGAAATGTTGAAGGTGCATTAGTAAGTCCAAGTGGCATAACCAAAAACTCATAATGACCTTCACGTGCTCTAAAAGTTGTTTTGGGAATGTCTTTCTGCCTCATTCTAATTTGATGATATCCCGAACGAAGATCCGGCTTAGTAAAGAATTTTTCTCCATGCAATTCATCTAATAATTCATCAATGACAGGAATAGGAAACTTATCTTTGATGGTGATTTTTTTGATTTGTCCATAATCTCTACACATACGCCATGAACCATCCTTTTTTGTAACCATCACCACTAGTGAAGAGAAAGAACTTTGGCTAGGTTGAATGATGTCGGCCACTAACATTTCTCGGATCATGCGGTCAATCTCACTCTTTTGTGCATATGGTTACATGTAAGGCCTAATGTTAGGTGGTACACTTCCTGGTTGCAAATGAATAGCACATTCATGATCTCGAGCAGGTGGAAGACCATTAGGCATTTCACCAAATACCCTCAAATGATTGTTGATAACTATTTGGAGATATAATACAGCGAAGGATATAGATGTTTGAACATCAAGTGAGCACAATTGTGCAATTACACCCTAGTGTCCCTTTTTGAGTAATTTTGTCATGCTATTAGAGCTTATCACTTTAGAGGGTTTCCCTTGGATAACTCTAAGCTCAATTTCCTTGTCATCTGAGGAAAATCTCATGAAAAGATCTTGAAAATTAAGGGCCAATGTTTCCAATGATTGTAACCATTTGACCCCTAATACAACATCAACACCACCCATTGGGATGGCAATCATGGGGCTATCCAAAAAATACTCCCCTGTGTTGAGCTTGATACTATAGTATTTCCTTGAACAAGTTATGGTTCCTCCATCTACATTCATTACTTGAAACTCTGGTGTGGGATATACAAAGCAAGTGATATCTTTTACTAATTTGTAATTGATGAAATTATGGGTATTACCAAAACCAATCAATATTGTTACTTTTTTTCTTTTTGATGTATCATTTTATCTTCATGGTTTGTGGAGTATTGATGTCGACCAATGCATGACAAGATATTGTTGGAGTAGTCTTTTCTAGATCTGGATCTTGTGGCTATTCCAATTTCTTATCTTCTTCTTCTTAATAGCCTATGTAGAATAATTTCTTCTCACCACATTTATGTCCCTTACTGTACTTGTTGTCACGATCGAAACATAGTCCCTTTTCTCTTCTTTCATCCATTTGTTGAAGTGTCGATCTTTTTGGTTGAGGTACAATTGTCTTATGAACCTCAAAATTATCTATACTTTTTGTGTATGCTCCAATGGTAGAATTGTGTGTAGCCTTATTCTTGGCTTGAATATGACGAGCAAAATGCATAGCTTCCATAATATTTGCAGGATGTCTTGATAAAATTCCATGTTTAATGTCTTCTGTTAATCCACCCATGTAAGTTTCCAACAATTGTTCATCACTTATGTCATCCACCCTTGTGGTCAATACGTGAAATTCTAAATTATAATCTTCAATATCGCCTAAGTGCTTGATTCTTGTCAATTGATTGAAGTATTCATGTTCCCAAACTTTCCCATATTGTTCTTCTAAGTCTCTTGTAAATAAACCCCAAGTATAATGATTAAAAGGGGGATTCCTTTTAACTACCCATTGATACCATCGATATGGTTTTATCTCAAAGTTCGAAGTTACTATGTGAATCCGTTTCTTATCATCCATAGTATTATGTAGTTCAAAATATTGTTCTATTTGGTTCACCTAGGTAAATACATATGTGTTGAAATTTTAGTATGCTCATTTAACCATAGACAATGTCACTTCATTGTCACCCAACCATAGGCATTCATATATGCCACCCCGAGCACACTAACCTTTACTTAGAATAATTCTAGCAAGCCTACTCCAGAACCAACATATAAACCCTAGCCACAAAACTATTGTAGCAACAACACAATAACCATACAAAGATAGTATACCTTACACCAAGATAAGCATAAAAGAGAAATACTAGAAAGACTGAGAATACGCTACGACAGTTGTTGCACTACTCTCTCCAGACTTGCGCCTTCTTCTGCTGCAGTTGCAGCTCCTTAGATTTACACACTAGTTTTTGTCGCAACTGCTCCTAAGACTTGTGTCATTCTTGATGAGTGAGTGAAAGTAACAATGAGCTAAGGCGCCATATTATTTATACTTATTATGCCAATGAACTTTTCCCACAGGGTCGACCTGTCTTTTATGGAAAATATAATTTACTTAGACTTTTCTGGCAAGGCCAACTTCTCTTTCTGGGTTTCTTATTTATTTATTATTATTATCCTTGGGCTGACTTCTCTTCTAGGGTTTCCACACATATGTTTAGTGGTTCACTTGCTTCCAGAATATTCTTTGCATCTAAGAAAGGTCATCTAGGAGGGAAAGATCCTACCGCGGCTACCAAAACATCAACACTCTCTCTTATCTCGGGAGGCATCTTTCATGATGTCTTCATCTAGTATTCCACTGACTACTCTACAATTAGTTGGTAGCACACAGTTTCCACAATGCCATTGATAGCTCGAATCGTCTATCACGGCCTCTGTAATCAAGTAGCACTCAACTACTTCCAATGTGAACTAGTAGTCTCCATGGCAATCAACTAGTAGCGCATAGATACTACAATTCCATCTAGTAGAACATGATTGTGTTGATCCATATTAGTACATAACTACTATCCAGTGGTGCACAACCACTCTAAGTAGTAGACAACTACTATTCAGAGACACAATGTCTCTCTCCAACAATCAAACCACCATGTAATACAACACTCTCTATGATTATTTAGCAATCATCTAGTGGCACACAACCACTACAATATGCCCTCAGTCATAATCATAGTCTACCACCTCCATGACTATGCAACAATCAACTAGTAGCACACAACTAGTACAATATGCCCTCAACCATAGTCAAGATCTGCCACCTCCATGACTATGCAGCAATCAAATAGTAGCACACAACTACTACAATATGCCCTCAGCCATAGTCACGATCTGTATGACTATGTAGCAATCAACTAGTAGCACACAACTACTACAATATGCCCTCATCCATAGTCATACCTATGATTATGCAGCAATCAGCTAGTAATACACAATTACTACAATATGCCATCAACCATAATCATAGTCAGTGTCCCTATAACTATGCAACAATCAGCTAGTAGCACACAGCTACTACAATATTCCATCAACCATATTTATAGTCTCATCTAGTAGCATGAAGCTACTCCCATAGTCTGCACGACTATGTGTGTGATGTTTCATCTCTCATCAGTTCCGACAGTGTATTACCCCCTCAGTCACAAGGTTGATCCAAGGAACCCTTGTCCAGAGGGGTTAGACAACATGAGAAGAAACAACACACCTCCCTCTCAACAAGAGTTGACATTTTGCACCTCAAGTCTTTTCGCTCCTAGTCAAATCAGCATGACTAATAGGAGAAAGATTGTGCCTGGGCCATTCACAACTAGCCAAATTAGCATGGCTAATCCTGTGAGTGAATGTATCATTCTCCCTTGGTCAAATCAACATGACCAATTTGGGAGAATGTTTGCCTGATCCTACTCATATGTGGATGTGTACTGAAGCTTCACAACTCCCTTTTGCATCATGTCTCGACTGAAGTCCTGTAAGAAACTTTTGAAGCCATGTTGCTTCACAACTTGCAATATTGGTTGTTATATACTCTGCCTCTGATGTACTAAGTGCCACTGATGTCTGCTCCCTGTTAAACCATGAGATCACACGGATTCCAAATTGAATCAACATCCGGAAATACTCTTCTGATCCAGTGCACTCCTTGCCCAGTCAGAGTTTGTATAATCCTGCAGGTTCACATCTCCATATGAGGCATATCTCAATCCATATATGCTCATACCACGTAGGTATCTCAACAAATTTTTTGTTGTCAACTGATGTGCATGTCTCATGATCAAGGTAAAAAGTTCCATATCCCAGTCCTTTTGATTGGCTTCCTTCACTGAAATAATGGAATCCTCCCAGGAGGTCTCATATCTCCTCAAAGTCTCTGAATATTTTGATCTAGACTCTTGTCTGTCAGTCTTGGAGAACATCTCTCCCATCTAAATCTGAAGAGGAGTACTTTCTGAATGAAAGTCTCTAAGCAACTGACTCTCTCTGAGATTAGGCTCACTCTGAGTCTCCATGCTCCCTATGAAGCTTAACTCCCTCTGAAATTATATAGTCTTCAGAGTCACCTGCTCCCTCTGCATGTGTTGACCTCCTCTTCTCCTTCATTACATGAATGTGCATAACTCTATGTCTGGATAGTATGCTTCACGTTGCCTCCTACAACCGTCATCATAGATATTACCTGTGACCTTCCTGGAACAAGAAACAAGAACAACAACATCTCCATGGTATCTTCCATGGAATTTACAAGATAACATGCCTGAAACAAGGTCAACAACCAATAACATCTCCTAGAGGAAATCAATTCATCTTGTAAACAAGTGCATTATTAATATGAGCATTCACCTAATGGTAGTTGTCCCAACAATAATTAAGTGTTACTAAGCTAGCACTAACAATGGAAATAAAGATTTCTACTATGGTTACAATACATACTTAAATTGCAACAATATAAGGAATATCAAACCTGATATGCAAACCTGGAGTGTTTTGTTCCTCTGAATATGTTGGATCTAAGATCCCTTTGGATCTACAATTTTTTCTTGGACAAAAGACCCATTCTCCCACAAACACCCTCAAGATAGTGATACAATTTAAACATATACAAGTACATACCTCCGAAAAACAGTGGCAGACAGTGGCACCATTCGGCAACAGCGGCAAGCAATGACAAACCCTAAAACTTCAAAGTACTCCAACTTGCAATCTGAAGGTAGTTGGAGATGTGCTAGGGTAAGGCGCACTATGAAAACCAAAAATTACTGCCAATACTTCACAGAAAATTTCACTGCAACTGGCACTGCAACTAGCACAAAGGAACTGGCATGAAATAACGGGCACTGCAATTGCAACTGAGGATCTTCCTTCCAGCGGTTAAACTGTTACGAAGGAAACTAGCTTTGATACCATGTTGAAATTTTGGTATGCTCGTTTAACCATAGACAATGTCACTTCATTGTCACCCAACCATAGGCATTCATATATGCCACCCCCGAGCACACCAACCTTTACTTAGAATAATTCTGGAAAGCCTACTCCAAAACCAATAGATAAACCCTCGCCACAACTTACACCAAAACAAGCATACAAGAGAAATACCAGAAAGACTGAGAATACTCCACAACAGTTGTTGCACTACTCTCTCCAGACTTTCACCTTCTTCTGTTGCAGCTGCAACTCTTTAGATTTGTGCACTAGTTGTTGTTGCAACTGCTCCTAAGACTTGTGCCCTTCTTGATGAGTGAGTGAGAGTGAAAATGAGCTAAGGCGCCACCTTATTTATACTTATTCTGCCAGTGAACTTTTCCCACAGGGCCAACTTGTCTTTTCTGGCAAATATAATTTACTTAGACTTTTCTGGCAAGGCCGACTTCTCTTTCTGGGTTTCTTATTTCTTTATTATTATTATCCTTGGGTCGACTTCTCTTCTAGGGTTTCCACACATTTTTTTAGTAGTTCACTTGCTTCCGGAATATTCTTTGCATATAAGAAAGGTCATCTAGGAGGGAAATATCCTCTTGCAGCTACCAAAACATCAACACTATGTTCCATCAAACTTCTTCAATTCAATATCGGGAAAGTTGAATTTAGGACCCCCACCATAAGTAACTCCACTATTAGAGTTAAATCCACTTGAAAATTGCTTATTGTCGGCAAGTTGTTCAACATGAATACTACCTTTATTTTCACGAATTCCTTGCATTTTGATATCTCCTTTAGGGAGTCTCTCATCTAGAGCATGAAAGATCATGGAAGACATGGAATTTTGCAATTCCTTCATGGTTTTTTTTATTTCTTCTTTATTTTCATCCATCTTCTTTTTCATGTCATTCTTATTTTTATCCATCTTATTTTCCATTTCATCCATATTTCTTTTCATATTTCCATCCATCTTATTTTCCATTTGTTCTGTATTTCTTTTCATCTCTTCCTTATTTTCAATGATCTTCTTTTCCATTTGTTCCCTATTTTTAGTGATCTTATTTTCCTTCTCGTGATAAATCTCTTAGACTTCATCTTGAGTCGTGGTTCAACTCTCTGGAGGTTTAGTGGGTGAAGTAAATTTTGGAGGAGCCTTTGGAGCCATGTGAGAAAATAATAATTCTCTTATTTTTCCTCTTTATCACAAATTTTGAATCACCAAAAACAAATCTTCCAATAAAAATTTATGATAATTGTAAAGTATGTACCTTTCAAACCCTTAATTTGGAGTTTGTCCTCCTGACCGACCTTCCTTCTAATGTATTTATGAAATTTTGACCCTTCAGAGTCTAACATTTTGGTTTGTAGTACTTTGATTTGTCTTCTCTACAATGCCATAGTTATGACCAAAATTTGATGTGCTAAGTGAAAGTTATGATAATTTTCCCAAACCTTATTGATTTTTGGACTTTTTTGGAGAGCAAACTTGTACAGAATGCCACGTGTCCAATATTTAATACATGATTTTGAAATTTGGACCACATGATCTAGGAGCTATCTTCTCATTATCCACAAAATTTCGCTATCTAAAACCTCATAGAAAAAAAAAATTATAGCGAAAATCCCAAGATGACTAGTTTAAAATTGAATTTAGGATGAGTAAAAAATCTTATCTTCCAGAGACTATATCTCTGAAAGTATAATGCGATAGAAGTTGAAATTTTTACAACAGGTACCCTGATATGTCATGTAAGTAACCTCCAAATTTTATTGTTTGAATCGTCCTAGAAAACAAGTTATTGCGGAAATGTTAAGATGACTCGCTTTGAGAAGAAAAACCCTAGGATCGATGCTTTGATACCAAATGTTATGATCCAACGCCTTTAAAATGATAAAAAGTCAATGAATATAGTCCACTTAGAGGGGGACACCTCCTTTTATAACATATCCAATTCATAATACAATATGAGATGAGATGAGATGATCCTAAGACTAGGTTTCCTTGGTGTATATATATAGGAGACAAGGGGTACAATTATAATGAAAGGGTACAATGAAGGGTTCTAGTCGACAGACAATTATAACACTATAAATGTAATAATTCAATATCTAGGGATTTATAAGGGGGTTTACACATAACATGGGGCTTTGCCTATGTCTTAACACCCAACAAGGGAATAGAAGGCCCTCCGAAGAAGTGAAAAATTACAAAGGATGTAAATGATGATGAAGTGGTCTTGAACTCACTTAGAGTGGATCTAGAAGCTAATGATGAGGGGAAAAGTTTTTAAAATACCACAAGGGATATAGTGGAAAGAACACATAGATGTTATTTTCACCTACAATACAAAAATCAACCCAATGAATCTAAGAACCAGGTTATGTTTAAACCATAACAATCATTTGTAAAACAATGGGCAATGCAACATGTGAGACTTGCAATTATAAAATTGTACAAAAACAATAAAGAATCGTTTAGGAAGTATTGTTTCTAAAGTACATAATATGTATGTACTAGTCTAAAAAAATTCCAAATTAATAGTCATGTTATTTTTACATTATAGAAATATTAATTGATTTTTATTGTTCTTCTTATTTTTCAGTAAGATTAAGAAAAGTGAAGACACTAAACAAGATGATATATCAAACACACTGGTAGGGATGTCCAAAAAAGTGTAGAAGGAGATGGATAAATAAGTAAAAATAATTGAATCATGAGAAGAGCTATCTCAACAACAATGTGTGTTGAACATATGTAACCATTGATTTTCAATGTATAATCAATGAAGTTTATCACATGAAATACTCATTTTCAATTATTTATTGTTGCAAAAAGAAAACAAAATGGAGCCCATTTTTACATAGGACAAGACAAGAAGGCAAAAAAGGGTTGGTTGCAAAAATTGTGAGGAGTACTTGCTAATCTTTCATATTTATTTTGATTTTTATATTTTAATTAATTGACACTCATTTGTTGATGTTTTCTACAAGTTATTCATGTACAAAGAAGAGCCATACAAATATTTAATTGATGTAGGATTAAATATGGGTTGTGAGTATATGTTGGAGTATCAACAGTTAACTGAACAATTTGTAAGTAGCTATGTTGTTTTACATCCCTATTATATAAATATTTGAATAAAATAAACTTTCAATTATATCTAAATATTGTCATGGCACATGAAACTTGCAGGAAACAAAGTATGGAGTGGAGCCAATAGAAAGATATGTTGCAAGAAAATATGATGCATGTCTTCAAAAGAACGTGTATCGTTCATGAAGCACTCATTGGTATCATAAGTTTTTCTATTCTTGCAATCACATATATTATACTATAAATGTAGATATAATCATTACACTTTATTTTTATGTTTATAGATGGAAGATGGAGAGGGTGAACAAAATCAAGCTAATCAATAAAACATTGCAAATAACAAAAATACACCATCCGATGCAAGTGATGAAGAAATGAGGAATGGATACAATTTGAGCGATGAATGATAATCAACATAATTGAATGTTACAAGTTTTGTATTTTGGAATGTCAATTTATAAAAAAAATAGACATTTTGTTTAATGTGGATATTTATGTTATCTCATTTGGTATGACGACGGATTAACAAAAATTGTAACAATTATTTTTTTACATTTTTTTAGTACGGCCCTTTATGTTGTCCTATTTTTTATGATGAAGGGTTCCTTATTATTATATAATACAATTTGTTTTTTATTCTATTGTAGTGTATGTTGTTTAAATATATGCATCATTTACAATATTACCATGAGTTGGTGTGTAATCAATTGATATATTTGTTTAAATGATACAATACATTAATGCAATGATTATATCCAAACGAATTAATTAAAAAAATTATATTATTGTAAAAAATATTTGATTTTCTGCCACCGAAAAAATTTATTTAATTTTCTTAATAGTAATTGAAATTTTATAATAATAAAAAATAAGATATTGAAGCTAGATTTGCATACCCACAAAAATAATTGGTGAAGAATCGATGCTCATAACCATACTAAGTGCAATGGTGCTCCTTATTGCAACATCAACGTCATTACCTTCAATGATACCATTCTTGGTGTTCTTACTATTACTGTTGTTCTTACCATTATTGGGATTAACGATGCACAAGGAGATATACTGCACTGGTACCGGTACTTTATAGTATGTAATACACAATAGGGCATCTTGAATAGTGGCACATAGTGCATTGTAATATAAGACATGCATTGTTGAACAAACCTCCACTAAAACCATTGGCCAACCAAATTTTTTTAGCTATAATAAACCTCTGCTAAAACCTATGTAAAAACCTCTACTTTCATTAGTGGAGGCATTTGCAAAAAAAAATCAGTAATTTTACCCAATCTTGTAACACTAAAAACTTATGTTAATTTATGTTTTCCTTATAGTGAAAGCCACCTACTTCAATGAATTATGACACCTCTAAACTAGTGATTTGAAATGACTCCATTAGCTCTTTCAATTATCAGTGTCTTTTAGCAAATTTCTCAAACCATGAATAAAATTTGTTTGAAAATTTATGAGTAAATTATAACTTTTGAAAATAAGATGAAGCATCATTTGTTGTTAATTCTTATTGGTGAGCTATGCAATGGATATATAATAAATGAGGAGCATCTGAGAGAAGCTTAATAGATTGACCTTCACAATTACCTCTTATGGTAGAAACTCCATCAAATTGAAATCCAACTAACTTCATCAAGGATAGATCCATCTCTACTAAAAGAGTTGGCATTGCATCATACATGGACTAGGTCCTTCCATCCTCTATTTGAATTATTCTATATGGATTTTGTAACATTGAATCATTCCTTAATCTGTCAAATATGTAATATAAATGATGAAATGTTGTTCCATAATAGTCCAATCAATGTTATCATTAACTGAAATTGAGAAAAATGGGTTATGGAAAGTCTCGCCTTTTAAGTTTTTACCAATATACCTCCTTAACATCTTACAAAAACGCCTTTCCAAATCTCATATTTGTGTGTTGAGCATTCATCTATTAGAGGCATGTGCAAAGCGCCTTTATACATATCAAATCATGAATTGACTAATACACTTCTAAAGGTACATCATGTATGACAACAAAATACATATTTTCAATTACTTATATAATTATCTTGTTTTTAGCATATACTATTAGTTCTATATGTTTGATAATTGAAAGACTACTTCATTTGGTAAGTTGTCCCTTCAAAAGCTACAAAGAAAATTTATGAGTCTCCACTTCTGCATGGCCATTTAAACCACTAACTTGAAAGGTTGTACTTCCATTTTTAACTTCAAATGGAGCTTATATCTTATATATAACACACCAACAACATTTTATACATTCTAATACCATTATAATCTCTTACAACATAGGCTCGTGAAAACATTTTCTTCCATTTGGACTTGAATGTCCTTATACATCTCTTTCGTGCTCGTTCTTCTTCAATAAGCTCTACACCCTTTGATTCATATTCTTTAGATGGATGAGCATCAAATTCATTTTGGAAATGACACACTTTATTAGAATGTTGAAGGATACCAAATGCATCAATAAATGGTAATTATTTGTTATCCTTCTTAGAATGACCAAGAGGACACATTTTCCCGCAACTTACACATACTTTATCACTGAAATAAGTAAATATATAAATAGAACTTAAATTTTAAAATTAATTAAAACAATTATATTCATATTGCATTGAACAATTATATAAATGAGAGAGTTTCTTTTGCAAATTTCACAATTATAAATAAAAATATATATGTTTAACATTAAATTAAAAAAATGTTACAATAAAAAATAATAATTTCCTTTTTATAAAATAGTTTAAAATATCCCAGCTTCGTTGCCACGAAATAAACACAATCATTTATCTAGTTTTATATCCAATAGATTTTGCATAAAGACAAAATCTAACAATTGAGCAAAGTATGGTTATTTGTGTTGAATTTTTATTCCTCGGAAAGTGTCTAGCAAGGCACTATTAATGGCCATAATCAACAGAGAAGATCAAGGTGCATGCAAAGAAGGTAGGGTGGTAGGTACTCCAACAAAGATTTTGTACACAAGTCTGGACAATAGCGTTAATGACAATATAACCTACATATGTAGGTACAAGCATAGAGAGGGCATGTTCAACATCTCCTTACAACATTAATGAATAAGTTTAATAAGGGTGCAATAAACTGAGTTATAGAGTATTGTTTGGTAGAAGGGACTTGCTAAATTCATGCATGCACCAACTTTAATTATGTCTAGAGTATTGTTTGGTAGAAGAGACTTGCATGCTAAATTCATGCATGCACCAATTTTAATTAGGTCTAGTTTATTATTGTTTTGAATTTAGTAAGTTCTAATTTTTAGTTCAGTTCGGTTCTATTTTAATTAGGGTGTTTTGTATGTGAAAAGTTTCGAAGAATAGATGGGGCATAGATCATAGAAGAGAGAGATTCATGCATGCATACTTACACTTTCCTCTAGTTGGTGCACCTTTTTAGGAATAGTCCTTCCATGTAGGTTAAGGGTGCTAATCCTAAGGTTAGAAATATATCTTAGGTTTAGGTTTATTTCAGTTAAGGCATTCTTATGCACGAGTCCACATTCATCATCCTCCTATTTTATAATGGACAAGGTAGGGGTATAGGTTTTATTCAATTAAATTTTATAGTAGGAAGTAGTGTGTGAAGGTAGAGCTTGAAGCTTTCCATGTATTTCATTTTTTCAAGAATAATAAACAATAATGTGCTTTGAGTTTTAGATCTATGTACTCGCTTATACTTTCTTTTGTTTGTTGTGTTTTAGTTCCTAGTAAATATCATATTGTAGTTTCGATAGAGATTTTAGTTTTAAGTTTTCATAAGCAGGTCGGTTAGAAATTAGATTAGGACTATTACCATGTGCTAAGGAATTTTAACATGGTATCGTAGCAATGTATTTGAAGCCTTATAGAATTTTGTGTATGGAGAGATTAGACTTGAAGCAAAGAGAGTTGTTGGATGGTCTAAGTGGGCATTAGTGATTGAAGAAAATAGTTATCATTGGTTGGCATGTGGACCTAAGAAGGGTTGTGGGGTGTGAAACTCTAGTTGATCCAGTGAGTGGAGAATGAAGCGTGTTTAGTAGAGTTGCAATAATGGCCATTCCTAGTATGCAAGAGAGTCGCCTATTGGAGGGCACCTCTA
>ML808247.1:116286-142850 GCA_009831015.1 Picea engelmannii
TTCTGTTCTGCATAACTTCTCTAATTTTAACACACCCTACTAAGAAAACTTCTCTTACAATGTCAAATGAAGAATTTGTATCTCTGGTGAATTTTGTTATGCTTTTGCTATGTACGCATCAACATAAGAGGGCATCCAAAAATCAACAGTTCTTGTCTAGTCCACATCCAATTCTTTCAATCTCTTGATGCTCCTTATCGTCTAGCATGCCAATGCCTTCACATGGATCGTTGGTCAATGAACCAATCCAACCACTAGTGAAATTTGACATGAAACTCCACAAAGAAGGCTTTGCACAACTCATGGAACAAAAATTTCTTCTTGAACTCTTCAGGGGTAAGATCGAGGTCTCCAACTTCTACAAAAAGAATTTTTCCAGACTCTAATTCTATCAATTCTAGATCTCTTCTTTAGTAGGATGACAATACATCCCTGTAGCTGCATGGTTCATAGAAAGGTTCCTGGCAAGGGAACCAAAGGTTGGATAAAATTTTATTCTGCTATCATAGGTTAACATAATGAAATCTAGAATTCTCCCCGAACAAGGTGTGCAAGGATTGCATTTCCGTCCCATTTTATAGCTAACAAAAGTGTACTGATAAACATGCAAAAGGAAGTAAAAAATAACATGAATCCAATCAATACGCAGACACAAGATTCATGATGAACACCAAAAATTCTGGGGGAATTCATGCTGATCATTCACTAATGTTTGAACTCAATATATGGCCATTTCTGAAATTATGATACTTACCTCATACATAGATCTATGTTGCAACAGCATTCCAGCAGCATCTCAACAACATGGTCTTCATTATTACATGTCTATTACATCTTATGGGATTACAAGACAGTTATGCAGTTATCAGTTACATAAAGAATGGTCTAGTTGCAGCCAACCAAATCCTTGGATCACAAAACCACCAGTCGCATCTCTACTGGTCGCCACGTCCAAGTCACAATTTACAGGTCACAACCTTCATGTTGCAATGTTCATGTCACAAACATAGTGTTGCAAGATCCAACTCACAAACTCCAAATTGCAGAGTTCATCCACTATCGTGGCTGCGGAGACTTGAACATTTTTCTGGCCAACACTTTTTCTACAAGAAGAATGTTGAAAGTGTTGTAGATAATGATAGGGGAATTCTAAATTTATGTTCATCTATTTCAACTTCCATATTGATGGATGACAACATGTATCACATAACCAGTTCTAAAATCTAACTTCAGTTTTGGCCTTTTCTTAACCATTTATGAACTTTTATTGCAGATTGACTGCGATCTGGTAGTTATAACTCACTATCGTCTTTATAGCACCCAGTGAATTTAAAGAATGATGTATTCATATCCATTTAGAGGCTAAATAACGAAAAGGTAAATCAGTTGTGATGTGAACATTGAACATTACCTCATTCAAGTATTTCAGGGAAATTTAGAATCAGTACCATGACCCCACTTACTTCCATTTGTCTTCCTAATATCAGATTATCCCTCTTTATTAGCTACCTATACATGGACTGACCCTTTCCCCTCAGGATGACTTGGCTAGCCATGGCCATAGTTGCACATTCAGTTGAGAACCTTACAGCTTCTAAACTAACCATTATAATGTCACAATTGGAATTTGGAATTTTTACACTTGCAAATGATTTGAATACAGACTACCCAATGCCATGCATCGAAGCTAACCATTAACCACTTCAGATTATAATATTTTGTAGCAGGAAAAAAGAGAGACTACAAAAACTTACATGGCCACAAGTAAGTTTGCAGGCTATTGCATGGCTTGCTTCATGAAGAAAAACAGTTATAAGCTTAAACGGAGTCAATAATGGTGTCCTCCAAAGCTGCACAAAAGGATTTAGAGATCAGTAAGAATGTAATATACACCCCATGATAAAAAAAAAAATTGAGATACAATCAATTTGAGTTCAACAATACTATCAGTAGCAAAAGTAAACAATGAAGACCAAAATTTCCAACTCTAATATATCAAAATGGTGCTGAAACCTAAGAAATTATGAGTGACCATACAGCAAGTATCACAAAAATGAAGGCACCAATAGTTGCAATGAAGGTGACTTGATCACGATGGCAACATGTGTCAAGCTGCCAAGATTCCATTGCCTGATTTCCAAAAAGCTGCATAATGTCAATATTGGTTTCCTTACAAAAATATCTCTGTAAACAAAATTGTATATCTTTCGAGATTGTAAACCACTGTAAGTTACATAGACCATCAATCATGAAAAACCAATACATTACATACCAAGTGAACTTGGTGCACTGAAAACACATGAAATAACAGCAACACCTGGCAAGTTATTAAATTCGTGAGCTACATAGTTCTGAACAGAGAACTCTGAAAAAGTTAAATTAAAATATAACTGCATAAATAAACCTCCAAAGTTTCTTTAAAGACATTGTCATAATCACAGAAAGTCGATATGATTTACAGGGTATACACCAAAAGTAAGAATTATCCCTTATCAAATGGAAGAAAATAGCAGCTTCTGAGACTAGAGAAAAAAAATTGTATGCAAATTAATTCTATATTCGTTAAGGAGAGGAAGGCCAAAACAATCAGTGAAAATTCGGTGATATTATTCTTTCGAGAAAGACAGTAAACATCAGTAGGCAATAGAGTATAAATCCCAAAGAAATGATAGTGGATAACACGATAAAGAATAGCAGTGGCCTATGTAAATTGTTAAAATGAAAGAGAAAAGAAATACAAACTGCAAAGTCGGAACCAAAAGTAACAAGACGGCACAAGTTTAGAAGGTAAAAGGAAAACAAAAAAATAGCATGTTGCACTGAGTTTTAGACAAGGGGATTGGAGGAGAGTGGGACAGGTTTCAAGGATTACTGGAAAGTAGCCCCAAATTTCCAGGAGGCCATGGACAGTGACCCCAAAAATATTCTAAAACATCACGCTATTAAAAAAAAAAAAATGGAGATTCTAAAACATAGGGTTATGATTCAACTCATTAAAAGTAGCAATTCTTAAATAATAGGTCCTAAAGACCTTAACTGCATCAATAATAAAAAACAAAAAAAAAAGTATATCATAGCATACAAGAACCCACCAAACATGTGAATTAAAACTGTTGTTGTAATTATCCCCCATTACAAAAACATACTACATAGGATTCTACAACGCATTACCTAGATAATATCTGTCATGGTTTGGTTGTTGACCTAGTGAGTGAATGTTTTTCTTGGAGAACTGGTGCATCAGTGCTGGTTTAGATAAGGAGCATCCAGACGTCCCAGAAATCATCAAGGAAAGTCTCCCATACCTCCTCTTTTTTGGCAGGAAACATCTAAGAGATGTGGAGGAAGTCCCCAACTCAGGGATGTTCCCTTCCATGGGGGGACTTCTCCCTACATTCCGCATGTCCTCAAGGACAGTAAAACACAGGCAATGAATTCCCCAAGGGCGAGGACAGGTTCCCATGCAACATTGAAATTTCGTAATTAGAATTCTAACGGTGCTAATGTTTTTTCTTCATTGTCGTAGTAAGGCATCCTAGAACATTAATCTCTGTAACCTGATCCAGCATAATCAGAAGCATCTATAGTAATGTAGATATCAACTTCCTTACAACCAATCTATGCCATACATTTCATATCAAAGTTCAGCATGTATGCTGCTTGAGCTTCCTGTTATGTATTAGTATACTAGTACAATATATAAAGAAGTGACAAACTAAAATAGATAGTTATGATACCAAACACATCTGTAAAAACATCACTTCCTTCCCCATTTCAATGAGAACACCTTTAAACTTATCCATCTCTATTGGGGAGAATGCAAGCACAATGGATACCAGTGATGCGGTAGGCATATAAGCCAATAAGAAGGGACCTGCTAGTCCGTCTGCTACAGAATCAAACACCATATTGTACTTATTTTCAGATAGCTAGCCTTGAATATGGATCTGCTGAAGCGAGAGAGTAACAAGATATTTGTTTAGTGGGTGCTATGACTTCCATATAACAAATTTATAGTATATCTCCTGAAATTTAGGAACACAAATTCCTCAGTATAGGGTCCTAAGTTTACAGTAGTTTCTTACGATAACGTTGTGTCATCTCTTTCTCAACTAAAAAAAAGGCTTTAAAGAATGTACCATAACGTCAACATCCTAGAAAAGGAAAAATAATGGAATACCAATTTTTGCATCAATCATTTCTCATGAGATCCTATTTGTTTAACACGCCAATACTCTTATTTTCAAGCTGTGGCGTTGCCACTCATGTATTTGTAAGAAAACATATCTTACAAGGGCAACAATTCTCTTTACGCATATATTCCTTGCCATTGACATAACCCATGGGAATGAACAGCTTCTATGAAACAATTGAGGTTTGCAACAAATACCATAAGTTAACCAGAATATTCATTAAGGACAACGATTGACATTCGCCTTAAGCATTTATTATACATAGCAATAACAATATACCAGCATTGTGTTCATTGTTGGATGCCCATCAACAAGATTTGGAAAATCTAGCATTTTCCTAAATTTTATCTTTGCTTCATACCAATCAAATAGAATGTTGCTGCAAGCATGCACCAACATCTTACAATTTTAAAGAGGCATAGCTCATTTTTAAGCACCTTTCTCCCAGATAAATTTATTGTTATAGTTTTAGATTGGTGAGACTAAGGTTTCAAATATATTCTCTGCACTTATTACCTCAAGAAACTGGTTACTGAAGGAATTATTCTACATAAGAACATCCTTATTCTCTATGTGTGATCTATAATTGGTTAAAATCCATTATTTTAACCTTGGTATGCCTTGAAGGAGGATTCAAGGAATGTATATATTATTATATGTTGATAACATACATGGTTTTTGGAATATATCATCCATTTCCTTCATGAAAATCATTCACCAGAATGGCAAAGACAATGTGCTGACTGGCTGTAGATATATTGCAAATGTCTCTAACTTTAATAAATTACTTAGCGCTTTCTCAAATTCTTCACCTTTGTATTGATATGCGTCCTCAAATTCTTTAAAGTTTAATGTTCTATTAATGTGCCTTGAATTCTTTCAAGTAAATTTTCTATTAATAACTAGATGCAAAAGCTTCCTTCTAACTTCTATGGCTCATAAGATCAACTTCACTGAAAAGTTATCTGATACTTTCTCATCACTTAAATTTGCAGAACCAGTGTAACACGATGAACACAAAGCTTTTCCATTTTGTTTCAATACTTATCATAGCCTTCATCGACACAATGTACTAGCTTCCTTCACTAAAAGACCAGCTAACTTTCACTTATCTGTGATCAAATGACCCCTTTCAACATCCCTATCTCAACTAAGATATCTTCAATGTTGTAATAATGTAAGTGTCAACAAGAAATCACCATCCCATCCTTAGATCTTGAGTTGGCTATATCTAGATGATTTTCCAACTGCAAGGCTGTTGTTCCCAGTGAAATCATATAGCTAAAAACAAGAAATAACAAGAATACATCTCGACTAGAATAGCATTGTATCTTTGTTAGTTAACATGGATTGCTTTATACATTTGAATGTGAGCAGTATGTAATGATTTCTACTATCATTAAGCACATAACATGGGAACCCTTTACTTTTTCCGATGTCAACACTGTGAATAATAAGAAAAGTCTTTATAACTCCTTAAGCCTCAATGAGGGCAATTTCCACAAACTAATGGTAGCTGTGATGTCCTGCATTACTCAAATGTATTTGCTAGTGTGCTAATGTATTTGTATCCACGGTGATTGAGATTTATATTAACATCACAAATCAATGGGAAGTGACCCCGCATCTGGTAACTTACTCTCTATTGTAAGCCCCTCTTCTGATCCTGGTGTAAATTAGCCTTTTCTCTTCCTGCACATGATTGGTCTCTATTTCATTGACTAGGGTTTACCTTTTGGGTTTGCTCCTTTGTATCTTAATTTTTATTTTGTTTTCTTTCACTAGAAGATGTCTTTGGCACTCCTGCGTCACCATAATTGCTCGATGTACATTTGAGCCACATTAACCTATTTTGGTCATTAGTGGACATTAACATAATTTCTTCCTTCCTGACTCCCTTTCTTTCTAGTACTAACTTAAACATTGGGAAAAAAAAATTAGATTTAAGGCAGCAGGAACGTCACAGAAATAAGACCTCTTTTAAGTTTTATTAGAATAAAAGAAAGGGCTCCAAGACAGTGCGTTCTTGTTGTACTTGTGATTACCAATAAAGTTGTGATCCTCATAAAATTTAAAAATAAATAATATCAAACTATCTGTCTGTCACGTGTTCAGAACAAAAGCAGTACATCCTAAACTGCTCAAGATATCAGGAGCAAGTGTAGACATGGTCGTATGTACCTGCTGAACCTGATGAGGGCATTCAAGCAGTGCTTGACATGTCAATAAATCTTAAAATGAAACTTGCCACACAGACAGGTCGCACTATATTTTCTTTCGTAATAGTTCAAATGCTTCATTCCCTTGCTTCTTATGTCGTGCCATTTCCAAATTACCGTAGCTCTTGCAATGACCAATTGCAGAATACTGTACTGTTTCATTTTAAGTTCTGCAAACAAAGACAACAAATCCATGGTATGGAAATTTGGGTTGCAAATGCATCCTAAGAGCTGGGGCCAATTGCTTGGAATTACTCATTCAATCATTGTCCTTGTTGGCCATCAGAAAGCCCAAACCCAACCTTGCTCTTAAACTACTCTTGCCAAACCAACAAAAGAGAATAGCAGTGCAACCTTCAGTATCAGCCAATCATACTTACAGTGGCATTATTCAGATTTGATGTTCTTAAGCAATTTAAGGGCGTTCGTATGCTTATGTTGCCTTAAATTTACTATTTTTGAAATCTAGGGGCATCTAGGGCACCTTTATCTACCACTAACATTACAGGAATCGACTCTTCCAGACTGTTTGTTAAGATAAATATGCATGACTAGGAAGACAGATAAAACCTGCGTTTCACTAAATAAAGAGAGATTAAAAGACAAGTTCATTCCTAAAATAATTACATGAGATGTTTCTGTTATTCACCTTAAAACAACAGCCATTATGAACCACCCCCCGGTTTGATGCAGAGAAGGCTTAAAGTTTCTTGTCATATAAGGGAAAATACATCAATTCAGGAAATATCAAAAACAAGTCAAGATAAAGATGAAGCAAATTAAGGATCGAGACAGTTGAAGATTAATAGGTTAATTTGAAGGAAGAATCACAACCTGACCTATGAAAACTTAAGATGCTGCTGGAATCACTTATTTAACGGCAAGAATGTCGGCAGCGCCCAGCTTTGGGAAGGAGGAGGTCTCGCGTTACAGATTGCCGGCGACTCGCATTTGCAGGACGCCGGATCTATCCCCTTCGAGTCTATCGATTTCCTATGCCGTCTCCTCCGACTCATTCCACAAATTATCAGAAATTCCGTGGAGACTGAAAAGCCCGTTAGTTGAGAAGGCAGTTTCTTGGAAGTAGAACCTATTGACCGGGATGAGGAGTGGAATCTATCCATCACCAATGATGAATTATAATTTCAATTCTCTTTTTGCTTCGTCCAAATGGTTTTCCTATCCAAATATGCATTTATTTTATTTTTTATTGCTTCGTTAAAGTGGCATCTTATTATTATTTATGTATTAAATAAATTTATATTTAGTTATGTATTATTATTTGGTAAAGTGGTATTTTTTTGTTTTTTATTTTCTAATAATAGAGAGATTTTATATTCATAAAAGCTTTAGTATAGTTTTCAACAAAAAAACATACATCTAGAGTTTGATTTTAAAATTTTACAAAATCTAAAACAAAAATTTTAGCATTCTACATATATTTATATTTATTAGGTCCAAACTAAGACAAGTCGATACTCCTTAGAAGTGCATATGTTATAAAAAGACCTAAAATTTTAATGACTTTGCAACATATTTAACTAGCAAAAGACATGGCATTTGGTTTGTTCATCTATTGTTGCATTTTCAAGGTCTAAGTCAAGTTTGATAATTTCATGATAATTTAATTTGTCTTTTAATTTGTATTTGGTGACTTATGTGTTGTTTTCTCTTCTTTTTAGTTTTTGGAGTTGGAATTTACCGATTGAACGTAGTTGAATGTCTCAAAGTGTTTTTTTTTTATCAAATTGGTTACTAAGTTGTTTAGCATATTAAACTTTGTCTTCAAAATAGAAATTTATCGTTTGAGTTTAATCAAGGCTCCCATAACTGATGCATTTTGGGAGGTGATCTAATGGTCAATTTCATGTAATTTAGATATAGCAGAGAGAATTGAAATTTATTTCCATGGATACACTCCTCATGAGCCCTTAATGCCCTTTTGATCTCTTGTCGCTCACGATAATCCCTCAATAATTTGTAACAATCCAATCTCCCTTTTTACAACAAGAATTGTTGGTCGGCTTCCAACCCAAGTCTGCACTTTGTTATCCCTCCCTTCAGAGCACAGATTAAATTCTTGTAATTTCTTGTGCTATCCAAAATCCCGCAAACCACAAAAGGATTCTCCGAAGACACAACAGAGGATACATAGTGTAGAAGGGGGAGGCTTCCAGATGTGGAGGAAGTTTGTACTTGGAAGGAACAATCTCCTCAAACCAAAGAGATAAAGTATGATTTTCCAAATTCCAATTAGCCCAAAGACAATTCAAAATAACCATAATGATGTCAACGCTAGCTTCCAAACACACGGACCTATTTCCATATATGTCCCCTTCCAACATATAGGGCATAAACCCCCTAAGAGCAAAGTCACAAACACAAACGAATTTATAGAGCACTAAAACTTCCTCATTTTGCTTATCATAACCAAAAGGTGTTGAGGCTGAGGCTGACCAGATTGTCTTGGAAAAGTTGAAGCCAATTGCACCAGGAATACCACAAGAGCATAACAGAACCTACAAATAACTAAGCATGCAACCTAATGTCTCCTCTGCATAATCCTAGGACGATGTGTCATTATCCCTCCCGGGCGAGGGAAATAATGTTTCTTTAGTTCAAAATTGTTTGAACTTGCATACGAATCCATGCAAGGAGGAGGGTGAAGTCTAGTCTCATTAATTGGCTTGATATTCTCCAAATATGCCTTATAATGAGACGTGTGACTCCATAAATGAGTGAGACATGTCATGATTACCATGATTGATTATGGGATATGTTGATTATAGACTTTCCCATTAACAACAATGTCCCCAATTTTTAGACATGTGGCTTAGTTGGCCAAACCAACACCCAAGCTATTGTTTTCCCTTAATACGTGATAAAATTTAATTGAAGAGATTCATTTTGCTTCTTGCCTTGCCCAGGTGATCGATGATGCTAGGAAATAGTCGTCAAGGGTAGAACTCTTTACCATCTCGATGATGACATCATTTGAATACCCAACCACAATAAATTTCCGAATGTCGGAGTTGTTGGCAATCATCGATCCTTGAAGTAAGGTGTGGGATTTTGCACTATTGTTTGAAGAAATATCAAAACCCCAAGCGTGGGATGATTTAGTTGTTCCTTCGGGGCTTATGATAACCCCTCCCACACTTGTCACCCCATTTCTCTATTTATTAATCCTTTAAAATATGACGTATATTTTTCATTTGCAAGTCAAAATGCTTGGACTTTACATCAATTCAGTTTCATGTTATAAATTTTTATAAAGTTTTATAATATTTTCAAAAAACAAGTTATTAGATTGAATTTTTTGAAAATTAAAAATAAAATTTAGAATTTTTAAATTTCAGTTATTCTATTTTCTAATTGCAAGTTACAAACCCCGGGGAAAACCTCCAAGTTTTTCCCCTCGTTTCAATGATAGTACCCAGGGTAAATCTTAGAATCTTTGGGGTACAAGGCTAGTCAACAACAAGGCTCACAACCATTACAACAATATACTCATTATGAGCTCAACTTGTCACTTGCAGGAATTGAACCCAAACAGGGAGGATAACAATCATTCCTCCCAACTTCCTGAAAGAGAATAACTTTGTTTTTAAAACATAGAAAATAAAATTCAAAACATTTAATATGGATTTTTTTTAAATGCCATTTAGAAACTTTCACATGTTATTATAACTTTTATTTACTAAAAAAAACCCAAAAAATATTGTCATCACTTACATGTGATATTTTGATTTTGATGTAATCAATTCTACATATTTTTATTTTAATATTTACATAAAAACATTTTTACAATTTTATATAATTTTATAATTTTTCATTTACTTTTCAATTTCTAAATTCAATTTAAAGTTTATTTAGTTTTTCAATTTCTATATCTAACCTAAATTTCTATATCTAACCTAAAGATCCTATTTACTATCTCAATTTCTATATTTAACGTGGACCAACCACTTTGTGATATATTCACTTATTATTCATTGAAGATATATTATTTTTCTCATTAAATATATTGTATTTTATTCATTGTTGCCTTTGTATTAGTTTATGTATTATTTAATGTTGTACATAAATTAAATAAATATATGCTATTGACAAAATGTTATTCTCTATCTTATATAATTTAAGTTTTAATTTTAGCATTATAATTCTTATCTAACAAGCCCAAACAAAATGTCATCTTCCATGTTAGATAAACTAAGTTTTAACTTTGGTTTTGTTTTTATTATGATATACAAAAAAATTAAGTGGTTTTCATGTTATTAGTTATGCCATGGGACTATATCAATGAGTTTGTTTTTGATGTAACATTAATTTGTCTTTTACCATAAATTTGTGTATGCAATGTAATGTTTAACATATGAAAACAAATATATATTTTTCGATATAATAAAAATGTGTGTGTTTTTCATTTCTAATTGGTTGATAGAATTGAAGTGTTATTGTTTCCTTCACGTCTTTCAATATGTAGAATTAATTACATAATCAATGAATTTCACCAATCACCACATCTAAATATAAAGCGTTGTACTATGTATTTATTATTATGCATTATTATATTTATTATCTAATATATTATTTATTATTATATTTATATTGTATTTATATTATATTTATTATATTTATATTATATTTATGAATATTATAGTTCCATTCAACTTAGGTTCATTATACATTTTGAATAACAAACAACCCTCAATTATTATCTTTTGACAAAAAATATTCATTACTTGTGCATTTAGTTATATTAAGTTTCATTGTTCAACATGTATTTCCTAACTAACTCGGCATGGACTGTGTTGCCATGCAACCATTGTTTATAGTGAAGTTAAGTTGTAAAGTGTTCCACTTTAAAGCTTATCTCTTGATTTCAAGTTGTTTATTATTGAAGCAAAGTGGCATCCTTATCATGTTAAAACGATGTCGTCTATTTATTATCCTTTTCAATAAGCAAGCATATATGGCATTCTATGGCATTCCATTCATCCTTCGAGTTTATCTTTTAATCACAAATATTTGGTATTATCCATTGTTGTATATAAGAGAAATAAATCATTTTTTATATTAGGTGCTTGTATGTTATTGGCTAATAAGTTTGAGGTCTTATAGCCGAGTTACAAAATGTTACTCTCCATCTTACATAACCTAAGTTTTAGCTTTGACATTATTACCTTTATCGAGCTCTGACAAAATGTCAACTTCCATGTTAAATAAACTAAGTTTTAACTTTGACAATAGTTTTATTATGATACATGGAGAAATTGAGTGTTTTTCATGTTATTTATAGTGAAGTTTGAAAAGTCGTAAAGTG
The DNA here is from genome assembly GCA_009831015.1 of Picea engelmannii. NCBI lineage: Eukaryota > Viridiplantae > Streptophyta > Pinopsida > Pinales > Pinaceae > Picea > Picea engelmannii. The sequence continues at coordinate 128,025 of ML808247.1, forward strand.
TTTTGCTTTGAAGTTTATCTCTTAATTTCGCAATTGTTTTTTCCCAACTAGAAAATTTATCATTATATGTATTATATGATTTGTGTTCTAAACACGAGATTACAATCGCAGTCACGATGATATAGAATATAACATTCCCCATTTGTAGTCTTTCGACCAACAAAGAGAGAGAGAGAGTTATAAAAGGATGAAGCAACATGGAGAATTTCAAGCATGTAATAATTGAAGATGTGGTTGTATGAGTAAGTTGCCAAGAGGATGAGGTTCGGAATGAAGATGGAACCTGAGGTCGGTAAAAAAATCCAGCTTTCATGACTAGAAAGTCCGCTAAGGAAATAGGATTAATTACTGCTCTTAGCACAGGGATAGAAAGTGTGGAGGGCCCTCATGGCCATCTATCCAAAGATGATATGTTATGATTCCCGCTTTTTCCTGGAGCGCAGCCTTTGACAGGAGATTTGCAAATTTATTATGCTCACGATAAATGTGTTTGTAGCTGATTTTTTTTAAGGCTGGTTGTAGATGTCTAATTATGTCCTTCCAAGCCAAGAGTGAGATTACTTGGAGTTCTCCCCTGCCGCTCAACCATTCTATGACAATACTGGAATCTCCAAGTACCTGTATGAATTCTATGTAGAGTTTGGATGCTAAGGAAAGTGTGTCCCAGGCACCTAATAGTTCTGCCCTGGTATTGGTGCATGGGCCACAGTTGAAAGTCCATTTGTAGAAGGTGTTGCGAGTGGTAATTAATCCTCCGACTCCACTTAGTGACCCATTTGTGCGCGCAGCTCCGTCAAACCAAGTTGTAGGGACATCATCAAGTTTAGGTGCCTTTAATATGTGGTGAAGTCTAGTTTTTTTAGCAAGTGAATCATTCCAAGAATTGTAAATTCCTAGAGCTTTATAAGTTGCAGCAGTTGATGATGGAGTCCCATTTTCAAATATGGAGTTGTTTCTTTTAAGCCAGATCATCCAGCAGATAATGGATGGAAGATGCATGTGCTTGTGCTCTTTTTGTGCCCAGGTTTTAAAACAGTCTGGGAGATTAAATCCATCCCAGGAAGAAGTGAGATTTAATGTCAATGTAGTTTTTCACCAGACCTGTCTTGTGAATAAGCAATTAATAAAGAGATGATCAGTTGATTTTGTGTCAAGATGACATAAGTGGAAAAAGCTAGGACCAGACCCGCCTTTTTTTTGCAGAACATCCTAGGTGTTTAATTTGTAGTTGATCAGCAGCCAGGTAAAACATTTTATCTTGGGCGGAATGCGCCAACTCTAGAAAAAAAATTCCCAGCCTCTAACTGTTGTGCGCTAGAGTGAATTAGTTATTACAGTGTAGACATTTTGTATAGATAGAATTATGGAGCAATCGCCCCCTACCCATTATGGATGGTCTTCTAAATTAGTGAGGCGGATGCCCAAGAAAGTGAGGGCTAGACAAAAATTGTTCCATTCGTTGGCTAAGACCAGATTGAGTCCTAAGGATGCATTGGTGGCCCATCTGTCTGGTTGATGATCTGATGTGGATGTCTCTTTTATTTGGGAAAGATACCAAATGTTAATTGAATGCAGATGTGATAAAAGTTGTGGGGAAAGTGCAACTGAAGCGTTCATCCCACTGATGCGATCACGACCAAGTTGTATGGTAGAGCATGAGCCTGGGAGCCAACATAGCCAGCGGGTGATCATACTTTTTGTTTTTATGATGTTCCTCTAAAAGAATGAGGTTGTTATGGGAATGGTCATCTGCGCTAGTAGCCAGCTTTTTATTGTGTAGTGGCTGAGATATTTATCAATAATTATAGAGTGCCAAATGCCCGGGTGTGTCAGCACTCACCAGAGAGATGCAGTTGCAAGGGCTTGATTGAAAAGAATAGGATTTTGAATCCCCCACCCTCCCTTCTGTTTTGGATTTGGCTTAGCCAGGGTGAGCCAGTTGCTAAGATGTTGTCGGGGATGTTCAGAGCAGCCAGACCAAAGGAAGTTAAAGATCATTTTGCAGAGTTTTGTGAGGACCGATGCGATAATAGTTGCCAAGGCCATCCAATAGATTGCTTGTCCCTCAAGGACTGCTTTGATTAGAGTAAACCTGCCACCGAGAGAGAGCCACCTTGTGCACCAATGTCCCGTTCTTTTTTCCACTTTGACAAGTAGCCAGTTCCACTCTGAAGGCTTGTATGAGTCTGATTTTAGATGGTAGCCTAGATAATTGAGACCAAAGGAAAGTGTAGAGAAGGTGTGGGGAAAAATACCTTTGATCTGGTCCAGGAGAGCAGGTTGAATATTGGCAAAGTAAAAGACGGATTTGTCCCAATTGATCGTCAATCTAGTGGCGTTGTAAAAGTTGTGAAGTATCTCTTTTATTTTTATCCATTCCTAAGGAATGCCCTTGGTCATGATGAGTATGTCGTCAGCAAATAGGAGGTGTAATATCTTAAGGGTTCTGGACACCTTTATACCAGAAATCTTGTCTTATACTTGTGTTGATTTTAGGAGTAGGCTTAAGGCTTCCATAACCAAAATGAAGAGAAGAGGTGAGAGGGGGCAGCCCTACCTCGGACCTCTTCCCATGTGAAAAAAGGAGGAGGATTCTCCATTGACTAATATGGGGAGATTGGCGCTGTCCACACAGCTCATAATCCACTTTATTAATTGTTGGTTGAAGCCTGTTTGTACAAGGACCAATCTGATAAAGTCCCAATCAATGCAGTCAAAGGCCTTTTTAAGATCCAATTTGAGAATTATTGCCTTGGATTTCTTGGCTTTAATGTTGTGCAAGCATTCTTGGGCAGTGTCGATGGCATCTAGAATCTGGCGACCTTTTAAAAATCCCAATTGTTCAATCGAGAGGATACGAGATAGAAATGGCTTGATCCTGGTGGCAATAATTTTTTAGATGAGCTTATAACAGAGGTTGCATAGGGAAATAGGCCGAAAGTCTCCAAATGTTGTAGGAATATCTATTTTGGGAATAACTATAAGGAAAGTCAAGTTGATTGCACCAATCACCTTTCCTCGAAGTTTGTTGTCCTCCACTAGATCAAGAAGATCCGGGCCAACCAGGTCAAAAAAGTGTAGGTAAAATTCTACAATCCAACCATTGGGGCCTGAACTTTTATCCTTGGAGAAGGATTTGAGAGCCACATAAATCTCCTGGAGAGTACACGGACTGTCGAGTAGAAGAGCATCTTCTTCCAAAACTGTGTGTGAAGAGACTATCTACCAAAGCTGAGCTCTGCAGATTGGCAGAGGGATTATGTTTAAGGAAGGGCTTGAAATAGTTAACAATTGCAGATTTTAAGGTCTGTTGTCCTTTGTGAAGTATACCATCCTCCGATAAGATTCCCCAACTATGTTTTTTATTTCTACTTGCACTGGCGAATTTATGAAAAAACTTGGTGTTGAGATCACCACTCTTGATCCAATTGGTTCTACATCTTTGTCTCCAAGTGGACTCTTCTTTTAACAAAAGTTGATTCCGCTCCGATTCAAGTTCCTGAAGAGCAAAACAGTTGGCTCCTGTATACCATGCGTTGGCATCTGAAAGTTTGAGGGATCGAATATCAGAGTCTAGCTCGAACAACCTTTGAGCATTTTGTTTTTGGTGTGTAGATGCCCACGCTTTAGTGTGTCTTTTAAAATTCAGAGCTTCCATACTATTCTATGTTGAATGCAATTCTCATACAGGTAAAGAGGGTCTTTCCAGATTTCTGTAACTAAAGAATTGAATTCTGCTTCCAGAAGCCAGGCTGAATTAAATTTGTAGGAGTAGGTTGTCTTGTGAGTGGTTGCGTCCAAATGTAGAATTATTGGGGCGTGATCTGAGAGAAATGGTAAGTTTACCCAGGTACTATATCTTTCCTCCAAGGATAAAAGATGTTCAAAAATTAGAAAACGGTCCAGGTGCTTGGAGATGTAGTTTGCTCCCACTCGCCCGTTGCGCCAAGTTGGAGTCAAATGGTCTGGCGCAAGATCCACCAAGTGATGTGCAACAAAGAGCGTGTTGAAGTAATCAACCAATGTGTATCTTGTGTAGCAGTGGCTCCCCAGGCTTCTCCAATAGATGTAGTCAGATTAAAATCACCTGCTATGATCAGATTATCAAGGTCTAGTAATCCCCTGACTTCTAGTTTCTCCCAAAAGTGTTGTCTATATGAACAAGGGCCATATAGGTTGAGTATATTGTACCTTTTGTTTGATTGACGTCATGTACCGGATAATAGTATTCCTCCACAACAAAGGAAAGGAACACGGTCATAGGAGTCAGGATCCCAAGCCACAGTCAACCCCCCAGAAGTAACGAGTGAGTTAACTGTACAAATATGTCAGTTAGGAAGGAATTGATTAAGAAAATTCCTGGCCTTTTTACTATCTACCAATGTTTCCTGAAGAAAGATTATGTCCAGAGAGATCTGTGTGAGAATTCTTCTGAACGAGGCGGCTTTTAGGTGGCCTCCCCACCCCTCTGATGTTGAGGGAGAGAAAAATCATGGCTTTTCTCTTGCTAGGGCTTTCATGCCTCTAAGCGCCCCAATGTCAGTAGGATTATGTTGAGTGTCCCCAGAATGTGAAGTTGTGGTGCCCTCCTTGCAACGAGCACTACGGGTTTTGATAGGTGAATGTTTGAAGCCATGTCCTCTAGATCAGGTGTAATATTTTCCCAAGGAGGTATAAGGTGTCTCACTTGATCTCAGAAGATGGTCGACATCTGGCCTGTTGTATAAAGTTGCACCCTGAAATGTTGGTAGGGGCATGGGTTCAAGCAGTTCTTTGTATGGTGGTAGAAGTGCATCGAAAACATTTCCTATATCACTATCTATTGGCTCTGACTCACGATGACCCGACAAGCAGAGATAATCCTGATGTGCAGAGATTTGCACGCCAAAGAGCTCGGACTCTTGTTCTCCAAAACTATCAGGTTGTGTTACTCTTAGTGTGTGTTCTCGAACCTCCTGAGAGCAGCTAGAAGGGGGGGGGCTATGGAAGGTGTATTCGTAAGAGTAGTTTGCGCAGCATGTGATGGATGTTCCCGAAAATGGGGAGGGTGGAAAGTAATATGTGTTGACACAGGTGTGAAGCGGGTAGGAGGAGAAGGTGTGTGGGTAATCGGTATAGAGCTCTACACAGGAGAGAGAGACCCGTTTTTTAATATTGCATGTGTGTAAGTCGTATTCTCACCATCATTAAATGGAGGAGGAGTGTGATGTGAAACTAAGAGGAGGTGAGATGGGGGTGTGGAGAGGTCTCGGTGGGTGTTGAGCAGATTAGGTTGAGAACGAGTGTGTGTAAATCTAGGGGAAGTAGGTGTCGTTCCCTTGGTATGTAGAGGGGAACGGTCGATAATATCTATTTCAAGAGCTGATAGAGAAGAAAAAAGAGCCGGACATATTATCTTAAGCTTATCTGGATTTCTTCATTGTCATCCTCAAGATAATTTGGTAAATGCAGATGTGAGTGTAAAGGAGGGGAGTCCATAGTGGAGGTTATCTCAAGCATTGTTTCCTATGAAATATCTTCCTTAGGAGTGCATGTACAAGTATTTCTTAAGTGTCCCGTCTGTCTGCAAAGTGAGCATTTGAAGGGGATGCCAAGATAGTCAAGTTTATGCCAAGAGATGTGTCCCCTCCAGTCTATGTCTAGAGATTCAAATAGCCCCTCATGAATGTCCAACTCAACTAAGATTTTTGCCAATTTTTTGTCTAAGATGGAGAGAGTCTTAGAGTCTATAGAGATAAAGTGCCCTAGAGATTTTCCAATGGGCATGAGGGCTTTTTCATTCTAGAGGTAGAGCGGTAGTCCAGGGAGGAGTACCCATAGATGTCGATGTCAGAAGTAATCCTGTGATGGATCGAAGCTCACTCTCCCTCATTTGAGCATGAGGTTGTTGTCTTCAAATGCCCAGAGTCTATCCAAGATGGTTGTGGCATCCTCTGGAGAGTTAAACTGGAAGTGGAGCCATCCACGTCCGAGTTGTGAGAGATTGGGAACATATCCCAAAATGGGCCTCCAAGTAGTAGCCATCCAAGTTTCCAGATCTAGGTTGCAGAGATATCTATAACATATCCTACCCACGAGGCTGAAAAGAGCCATGGAGACAGACTCTTTCAGTCTAATGTTTGTACCAAGTATTAGTTTCTTTTTTGTTTTCTTGGGCATCCAAAGTCTTGATGATGATGATTTCTCCCAGGAGTATGTGAGCAAGTTTTTTGAGCAGCTTCAGAAGTTGAAAAAAGTCTATGTGAACTTGGACAAACTTCTACAGGCCGAGAACCTTGTAACAACCCTCGAATGTAGGCAGGGGGGATGGTACTGAGGTTGGGGTTCGGGGCTAAGTTTGTGAATCTACAGTCCAGAAGGGAGTCAACAACAGAGTGTTGAGGAAGTTGAGAGAGCTTTGTAGATGTGAGAACAAGAGGAAAAGGGATAGTAGGTAGTGTAGAGGAGGAAGGAGTCTGAGATGTAGGTATTGGGGCAGGTGGGACTGAGGTAGAGGATTGTGGTTTTGGGTTCGAATGAGACAAATGAAGAGTAGCATGCTTGGAGAGATCATCAGTAGTTGTAAAAAGTCATGCATAGTTCCAAATGACCTCGTCAGCTGCGCTCATTAGCGCACTAACTTTTTCCTCCATTAGAGGAGGTCTCGAAAAAGAGAAATGGTTAAATAATATATTAAAGAAACATTGTGATAGTAGATGGCAGTAAAGACTTAGTCATAGTTTTGTCAACTGAGGGTCAGGGATAAAAGCCTTCTGTGAAGTTTAAAGCTCTAATGGATAGACAATAGGTGGATAATGACCAGGTAACCTCAGTGATAAACAATGCTAGTGTAAGGAGCTAAGATTCTATTAGGTTCTGAATAGTCCTGACCCATCAGGGAGTCCGACAGCGTGGGCTTGAAAAGGAGAAAAGGTTACAAAGATATTAAAGAAACACTGTGAACAAGAGTCGGCAGTAAAGACATAGTCAGAGATTTGTCAACAGTGAGTCAAGGATAAAAACCTTTTGTGAAGTTAAAATCTCCAAAGGTCGGACAAAAGGTGGATAGTGACCAGGAAACCTCGGTGATGAACAATTCTGGTACAAGGAGCGAAGATTCTATCTGGTTCTGAATAGTCTAGACCCATCTGTGAGTCCGACAACGTGGGTAAGTTCAGGCTTCATATTCTAGTTGACAGTATGGCTGCCATTGGCACTCTCCTTTGTTTGAAGGACGCCACTTAATTTTGCAATTGTTTATCAATGAGGAAAAGCGGTATTTGCATCATGTCAAAGTGATATCCTCTATTTATCATCCTTGTCGGTAGGCAAGTATATTGCATTCAATTCATCATTAACTTTGTATTAACTTCTTTTTTATCACAAATATTGTGTATTGTTCAATGTTGTAATAAGATAAATTAATCATTGAATATTTTTATGTTAGGTGTTTATGTGTTACTAGCTAATAAGTTTGAGTTTGAGGTCTATGTCGAGCTTTGACAAAATGTTACTCTCCATTTTACACAATACAAGTTTTAACTGACATTATTATCCTCTTCGAGATCTAACAAAATATCATCTTCCATTTTATATAAACCAAGTTTTAATATGGACATTATTTTTATTATGATACATGGAGAAATAATCTTTCATGATATTTATAGTGAAGTCTAACAGGTCGTAAAGCGTTCCACTTTCAAGTTTAGCTCTTAATTTCATAGTTGTTTATTATTAATGCAAAGTGATATCCTTATTGTGTGTGTATTAATGTGTCTTGTAAACATATTTATGTTTATAATTTGTTTAATTATTTATGTGATTTGGATTTGATATATTTTTTTAGCAAATTTTGGTCTAAGGGGTCAACTCAACCATTTGTCATTAATATACTAGTAGGTGCTTTGTTCAAATCCTCTTGGACAAGATGCATTAGTCTATGTTAATATGTTTATTAGGGATGCCATCCATGAATATGTGAAAGTATCCCTTGGGTTTCCCCACAAGGTTTTTATTGGGAAAAAATCCTTAACAAATTTGGTAAAATAAACACTCCAATCATGATATTGAACATTATCCACCCTCTCACAACCTTAATATTAGGGTGTACAATTGTCTAAAACATACGAAACCATAAAATAGTTGATATGAATTGATTGGAACCATAATGGACAAATATTTTGTACAATCCATTTTACGGTTTCACTTTTACCTATCATGATACCAAACAAATTGTACAACATTATCATGACATTGCTAAGGGGTGAATAATACTCATTATCCACAACCTTTTAATTAAATAAATATTTTGAAAACATTATAATCCAACTATAATACATTATCAAAATGACTAGAATCAAGCTCCATACACTTTACACTAAATAATAATAAATATAAAAAATAACATGTTAATGTTAATTTACAAATGTTAGTGGTAAACAATATTTATTAGGTTGATATCGTTCTTATGGCAAGGAGTCCCCGTGATCTTCAAAACCAACTAAGAATCCTCAAGGATTTTTGCTCCAATATGGGTATGATTGTTAATACTGATAAGACTAAGATCATGATTATTAAATCCAATAGTATCCCTTATGATACCTTCGTATATGACAACAACAACTTGGAGGAAGTGACTTCATACGAATATCTTGGAATTGATATTCACCACAAGCTCAATTGGAATTATAGCATTGAGAAAAGGATTATTGGGGGATGGAAAGCTTATTATGGACTTGAAAACAATTGTAAATCAGCTGATCTTTGGAGTTGGGATAAGAAGAAACTCCTCTTTGACACTCTTGTTACACCTGTTATTCTTTATGGATGTGAAGTCTGGGGCTGTAGTATCTCTCGTGAATCCTGGAGAAAGATAGAGCAAATACATGTTGATATACATGTTGAATCCTGTAGTAGTCTAGAATGTTTGGATACACATTCCAAGCATACATGTTGATCACTTCCTTGTGGATCATTGAAGTTTTTCGGACTACACCCCACATGGCTTTATAGTCTCCCTATAGTCTCCCTCAAAGAGACTATCAATGATAACCTACGTAGCCTTGTCAGTGGTGTAGGATATCCCTTCACACTTAGGCCACAAGAAATTTGTCTTCTTAATCTATTTACAACATATCTATACCCACCAGCTTTCACCATTGCTTAATATTCACATTATACATAATTATTTTTGAGAGAGGAATAACATCTTCAATAGCTTTCTAAACTTTGTTTTTTAGTTCGTCATGTCTTATTTCCACACTGAGATGCAAAGGCTTCATTTCTATTTTACGAATTTATCCAAACCCAATGAGATAAAGCTCTTAACAAACTGATATAAAAAAAGACAATCTATAATAGAGATTATTTCAAATCCATAGCCATGCCTTGAATAGCTCATAGCTCGTTAGTATTACGAGATATTGATCCTTTCCACCCTTCCATGAGTGATCTCTTCCTTAAATATTTGTTGTTCTAGCAGGAACAATTCACACTATATGCTCTTCCTTAAATATTTGTTTTCTAGAAGGAACAACTCACACATTATGCGTTAGGAATGCGTGCAACCCTTTCAAATCTCAATATCTAGCCATTTATGATTGCACTAGCTAGCACCATACGCAGAATTGACTCTCGGTAATTTAATGGCCATAAAAAAATGGGACCATTATAAGTTGCTTATACAGTATTTTGATTTGACATTAAATATACTTTTGTAGTTGCTTATATAGTATTTTGATTTGATATTAAATATCTACTTGGGCATTAAGGAAGATTGTTTTTTATTTGGCATTAAGCACCATAACATTGCATTTTATTTGACATATGGGATTCAATTTAAGAGGATTTTATTTGGCATATCTGATTCAATTTAAAACACTGATTCTTAATCATGTAACTGTTAGTACATTTGGCTGATCCATTGTAAGATGATATTTATTTTAATTGCAGCTTGTATTACTGACAATCTCTTTTGGTAAAACAAATAAATTCAGCGCATCAAAGAGAGGATATAGCAATAAATAAGCGTAGGACAAAGAATTAAACAACCGAGATAACAATAAATAAGTTGACGACAGAGAATTCAATAGTAGCAATAAATAAGTTTACGACAGAGAATTCAAGAGTAGGACACATGGAAATTTTTTAGATCTATTTATTAATCAAAGAGAGGAGATAACAATAAACATGTGTAGGACAAAGAATTAAACAACAAAGATATCAATAAATAAGTGTAGGACGAAGAATTAAGGAGTAGGATACATGACAATTTTTTAGATTTTTTTTTTAAATTTAAATTTTTAAATTTTTTTCCGTGACAATTTCACATCCAAGCAAAGATAAATTGTCATTTCATCTCTTACAACCAATCATAAAATAAAATTTTTAAATATCAAATATTAAAAAATTAATTAATATTTTTCAAATATTAAATTTAATACATAAATATTATAAAACATTCAAAAACATTATATAATTTTTTTATATAATTTTTTGCTTTTGATGAAAAAATCAAAACAATTTGACCAAAAATCGATCGCTATGTTTCCTGTTTTAGAAAGGACTCATAAATAATATTTAATAAAATAAATCATAAAATAGCAAATATATAATACTATATATAAAACAATAAATAAATAAAATTTACTTTGTGAAACATATAAAGAATCATTGTACTAATAAAAAAGTGTGTATAGAAAGCATAGCCACTAAAACTCTAAAACTTTAATGACCATGTTCAATTATACCTTTAAGCGTTGTGGCTTCAATTTATTGTTGTCATAAAAAAAACAATGAAGTCTTGCTAAAAAGTGTATGTCATATAATATAACGTGTATCATTTGTAAGGTATATATTAATGATTAAAATTAGACTTATTTTAGTCTTTTTAAGGTTTACATCAAAAGTATAAAAGTGTAATCATTCATTTGTAAAAAATTTATAAAGGAAGTAGTATTGTAAATTTTAAAACAATAATTAATTTTAATCGATTACTATAATTAGACTTGTGAAATCTACATTATGTTAGTCTTTGCATTTTTTTTTTTTAAATTTCAAATTTTAAAGATTCGATAAGTGGCAAACCTATCTTGTGTTCATTTAACGTCTCCCTTTTTGACCTTTTGGCATCCTTCATATGCCTATTTTATCTTCTTAATGCATCTATTGTATGCCTATCATGTGTCCCTATTTTTTTATTATTGGGTTGACTTGGTATCTTTGTCATCTTTTTTTTAATAATTTGTATTTTTTTTTAAGAATGTAAAAAAAATAAAAATTATGATAAAAAAGGTTATAAGAAAAATGTTATGCATTTTAATTTTAAGGTCCTAATGCATTATGCTTATTAGAGATTTTAACATGTTAACTATTAGTTATTAGCTTAATAATCTATCGATCACCCTATGACTAGAATTGGTAAGTGGTAGGGTAAGTGCAACTCATAATTTTTATTGGAATAAAGAAATAAATATATGTGGGCGATATGTGTATAGGACTACCATTAACCCTTAGGCAACATCAATGACTTGGATGAAGTGGGACAACTACTTCATATATCATGTACATTACAAACTATAATATGGTTAGCTATTGTAGTGACCTTACAAAATGTAACTCAGTAAACCTTATAAAAATATAGGTGAAAGGTAGCAATGTCCACTTTAGCTTGTACATAGGCCATTTGCGCTCAAATTTGGAGCATAGGTTTAAAAAAAAAAAAAAAAATCCAACTAGAGGGGTTGTCGAAACAAATCGGACGTTCAATGTGTGAATAAAGTGTCATAAAATGACCCAAATCTACCATTTTGGATACTAAAATCCACCTCTATAACCTACAAGGTTTGATGAGAAAATATCTCTTTCAAAAGAATACACAGTGATGAACTCCTTATGATTGCCAATAAATCTTCCCACTATATCCATCAACTAGGCAAAAAAGCAAGAAAAATCTAAGTTTCATGAACACCTAGAGATAACAACTTCGTAACTCCAAGTCAATGCATGTAATCCAAATTATGCAAAAATAATTATCCTTAATATGCAATTAAAGGGATGGTTGTAATGCAACAGTGGGATCACCATAATGGATGGTTATATTCAATCAAAGTATCATCCTTAAGAGGAATTGTCACTATAGTGTAGTCACTAGATCTTTAATTGAGTTCAATTAATGGGGTTGGTATGTGTAATACATTTTTTTTGTCTTCTACATTAATTCTACTTGTGTTTTTCTTCCCCAAGCCCTCAGTCCCTACCCCGTATAATGTAGCAATAAATTATAATATCTAATACATTTTCCCACTTTCACCTTTTCTATCATTTTCTCTTAAATATCTAGACTCGTGATTCCATTATAATACCTTCTTTCATTGTTGCTTCTCTATCATTTCTCTCGAGCCACTGCATTCCACTATCAATTTCTAATTTATTTCACCCTTTACCTTAGCGTCGTAATTTCTGTGAGAATCATGTTGTCATTGTCTCATTTACCGTAGTGTTGTAGCTTGTATATACTTTGTTATTCTATTTATTCATAGGTTTTATCCACTGAATTTGAAGTCCACTCTATCTTATGTTCTTTTCTTCATGTTTTATTTAGATAAAGAGTAAACCCAATTGTTGTCAACTCTGTCCCACATTTTTTCATGTTCCATGTCATGTTTTATTTAGACACAAACAAGACCCAAAAATAAATAGAAATACAATACAAAGGAGGAGGAGAAATAGAGCTCAAGGATCAAACAACTTAACGATTTGATTCATTGAAATTTGAAATTCTATCTAATAGATCAAAAGTGGATCAAAGCTAACTTCCTTCCCTTCCATTTGACCCACAAATATTAGATGCAATGGAGACATAAATGGATTGTTATTGACGAGTAATGGAGAGGTTCATTTGTTGAAGAAAAGATGGATAAAGTCATTTATATTAAACTCCTCTCAATTTTAAATTTGTTTAAATTTGTTTGTTGTAATCTCCTTCAGCGTTGCTTTAAATCATCTGCACAAATTTGATGTGTGGGTTGTTTAGACTGTTAAAAATAAACCTAACATACTTGTATTACCAAAAATTGTTTGTTAAAGAATATTTTGTATAAAATGCAATTAGGCATCTGAGCAATAATCATGATGATGACGATGATTACCATCCCCTGAGACCAACTTTGGTCTATCGGACCTTGAGGAAATTACTAAGAAATTGATTTATTTTTTTCACATTTAATTTCTATAATCAAAATGATTGGAGAGAAACATTCCTAGCTCTCTTTGCTTTTCATGTGTTAACAAGTTACAAAGATCAATAGTGTTGCAAATATTGCAAAATTGAGACCTATTGTGGGCATAGGCAGTCATTCCAAGATAAAGTGTTTTTCATCCTCCATTTCTTAGTATCACAAAGATTACCTTATATTCCTTCCCATGTTGTTTCAGGTCTTGTCTAATGCCTAGTTTCACTATAAGATCGTGAGAGTTTGTTTTATTTTAGCAATATTAATTTTCTTCTTTAAGCTAGCTATAATAGAAAGATATTTTTGATCTTCTAACTTGGGGTTAATGAACTCTCTATAATACATTAACTTTCTTTTACTCTATTAGTTGTGTTAGTGTTTTTAATGGTATCTATATTTTGTGGAGTGACCTCCCACTTTATCCTTCAATAGTTTAGCCAAGAATCAACATCTTTATGACACCCTCTCTTAAGCCTAAAATGACTTTTTTTGGAATTTGTAGCTATGCTAAGAAGCCACTTGTCCTTCATGTTAATTATATTATGATTGTACAATAGGTACCTAATCATATCCTTATTATCAATGGGTGGAAGCCCGACCTATAAGAGGAGGATTAGATAGGGTGTATTTCATTTAATTTTGAGACTATAAACCACAAAAAACTTACGGATTTGCTTGCTTTTCCTCTAGCTTTCTCTAGAAATGTTATAACTCCAAACCTCATAATCATATAAGATAGCTTGAATCACAAGTGTGTCAAAGATGGCTTTCTTTTTATCCCAAAGCCAAAAAATTGTTTCTTTACAATAGTTTTCAAGACCAAAACAAGCTTTTCATCCTCCATTAATCCTTTTCTCAATAGTAGAGTTCTAGTTGATCTTGTGATGAAGGTTGACTCCAAGATACTTTTATGAATTAACTTCCTCTAAATTGTTATTATTGTATATAAAATTAGGGTATGTGGTTTTCTTAGATTTAATAATCATAACCTCTATCTTATTAATGTTTATTGACATAGTAGAGCTGGAAAAAAAACTGAGAATTCTTAGTTGTTTGTCAAGATTAGAGGGGATCCTAGCTAAAATAACAATATCATCTATGTAAATAAGAAGGACAATCATTGTTCCAGGGAATAAAGGACAAGCTTGATTAACCCTTATATTACAATTAATTTATTTTGACCAACCCTTATTACTCCCTAACTTAGCAATTACTTTGTCCCACGACCATATCGATGTAACTTTCAACTCAAAAGGAACCTTCAAATATTCTAATCTCTTCCATAGGTTATTTCTAGGCACTGTATCAAAAGCCTTCCTAAAGCAAACGAAGCAACAAAGGACATTGATTCATCATTTCAACATTCTTTTGCAATAACTTAAGTGTAATTAAGTGGTCCATAGTGGAATAATAGATTTTAATGACACCTTGGCATTTTTCTCTTTTTTCCATGACTTTCTAAACATAAGATAATCTTCTTTCACAAAATAATCTCATACAACTTGGCTAAAATAGGGCTAATCATAATGGCCCTATAATTTGAAGGGATGTTAGTGTCACCACTGTTGATATTATGGTAGCTGCGGGAGGTATTTACCTCCACGTGTGAACCTAA
>ML808247.1:144444-170202 GCA_009831015.1 Picea engelmannii
TAATGTGTTCTAAGAAGAACTATACCTATGGAAGAACAACAAGATAAAAATGGATATCATTAGATAATACACATGAAAGGATGAAATACGTCGAATAAATCATGAAGAGACTCAGAAGAAGCAAAGACAGAAAGAAATCAGAGAAAGACTTATAACGTTTTTGTAGAAGACAACAAGACGGAAGCATGGACTCTGTTAGACAGAGAGAGCCAATTATATTGCAGAAGACAATAAGGATGCAGACGAAAGCATGGACTCTATCAAATGGAGGGAGCCAATTATATGCACTCTTACATGAAGAAAGGATTAGGAGGGAGCTCATCCTATGATCCATTGAAGATGATGAAGTATATATCCATGATATCAACCATGAAAGACAATACGTGTTCAGTTCAACCGCAGAAGAAGACTTCTTCGAAGAACAACCTCTAAGTATCCCTGGTTGTCCATCCACATCCGTGATCCTATGATGAAAGAAAGAAATGGAATCTTTAGGGCATGGAATCCACTCCATGGACCCAAGAGCTAAACACGAGGAAGAACATGAAGATTCAAAGAAAGAAAGAGAAGCCAACACAACCAGTCATTGTATCAAGAATCACAAGATTGTCAGCCTCATATAAACTCAATAAAAGCAATCAAGCAGAGGAACTGAAAGTCGTGATGAAGATCAGTGTATGGAAGACTTATGAATGAAAGCATTGCAAGATCCAAAACTAGAGGTTCTCCCAGATGGAGGGAGAAAACTATGATGATTACTTGTTCCAGTAAACCAGACCTATCTCTATATGAGTCATTATATCATCCACAACATCCATGAGTCGGAATTCTACATCAGATGAATGCAAAGAATGTTCTCCAGAGAAATTTGAATAAAGAGTGTATGAAGAGAAACCTCAAGACTTTGAGGCATACCAGAAAGAGACCCTTGCATGCAGATAGAAAAAGATAACTTGGTGGAGAACCTCCAGTGCACAGCCGAAGCGTGGTGAATATTTCCTATAACATCAAGATGATTACTCAGTAGATCAGATCTCATGATGACAGAAGAAGTGCCACATGGATATGTTCCAGTTTTTCCAACTATGATATACTCTATTGTTAAGAGCTACATAAATCCTTCACAGTGTTCCAGACTAAAGTACATTTGAAATCAAGCATTACATTATCCGTGATGGAGTCCAGAAAGGAGAAAGTGGTTCTCCAATAAATATCTCCACAGATGAGCAGATAAGCAAGCATTTTGGTAAATCTTCTATCCAAGATGAAAGAGGTTGCATACGCAAGCTGGAGCTCATGGAAACAACTTCCTTATTGAAAAAGGAAGAGATGAATCCCAGGTTGGGAGGGAGCACTGAAAATATTATTGAAGACACTCATTTTCAAGATTGAAAAATAGTCCATCTTGGACAGATGCTTTCCTGTTTGGAAAGTGGATTGAGTTTTCTGATGGACAGTGATTTCCCATTGTGGTTAACATGGGAAATGGTCCAAATTGTTGATGTATCATAGACAGTGACTTCATATCGTGATTAACATGGGGAGTGGTCTAGGGCAGTCTCTCTTCTTGAGGGTTACTCAAGAAGACTGGCCCGCCTCGTCAGACAACGATTTCTCATTGTGGTTAACATGAGGAATGGTTCATTTTGGAGGTTGATACATGACAATCTTTTCCTCTTGTGGTTAACAAAGGAAATGGTCCGGACAATCATTCCTTAGGATTTATACATTCTCTCCAAGGTGCACTTTGATTAGTGTAGGAGGAATGGCCCAGGGTGGGGAATGGTCTAGGCTCAACAATCAGGGACATGCATTCCTTAGGGTTTATACAGTCTCTCTATGGTGCACTTTGATTAGTGTAGGAGGAATGGCCCAGGGTGAGGAATGGTCCAGGCTCAGAAATCAGAAACAATCATTCTTCCTTGTTTGAGAAGAATAGGGCATATAGCCCATTGTTGATGTTCTACACTGAGGGCAGA
Source organism: Picea engelmannii (assembly GCA_009831015.1). NCBI lineage: Eukaryota > Viridiplantae > Streptophyta > Pinopsida > Pinales > Pinaceae > Picea > Picea engelmannii. Next base: position 146,424 of record ML808247.1, read on the forward strand.
TATTCTTTCAGATCTCACAGATGTGAGTGAAAGATTGGCCCATATGATTCAGTTTATATCATAACATTGTTTCTGTGCAGGTTGCTATCACATGTTTGTGATGAATATTGTATGACAGTAGATGTATACTACTGTGGTGGATATGTTCCACTGTTCGTGACTATACGTTGTTGATCAAGTACTTGTGTGTTACTTGGTGTGGTAGTGTACCACTGGATTGTAGTTATGTACTACTATAGATAGACACAATTGTGTTCTATTTTTGTTTTGATTGTATTGAAGACTATCAATAGTTTATTGGAGATAATCATTAGCCAGATGAATGATGAACATAAATTTTCCAAACGGAAAATGGTTCAAAGCATTTACTCTTCTAGACTAGAAGAATGGCTCTTGTATCACTCTGTGGAGTGAGCATCATGTCTGATTACTCAGATAGAGTATGGTTTCAAGAAATGATGTAGCTAATGACACTGATGATGATGATGGTGCTCATGATCTAGTCGTGATCTAGTCTATACAACTATGTTGATGCTATCGGGTGAATGGTATGTTTTTGTGCTCAAGACCATTACCTGTAATACCTCCCTAGCTAGGAGGGAGTGTTGATATTATGGTAGTTGCGGGAGGTATTTACCTCCACGTGTGAACCTGACGAGAATAGAAGACTCCGGGAAGCAAGATAAACCCTAATGAATTGGCTAATAACCCTAGAAGACTTGTCGTCTCAAGAAGATAATATGTATTAGGTTATTAGCCTCCAAGAGAAGAAGTCAACTAGAAGAATTAATATATATTGAACATACAAGTACCCAGAAGGAGAAGTCGGCCCCAATAAATCTGTCATAACCACTATAAATACAGGGTGCCAGTCTCTTATTTGACACATCTCAGCAGTTGCAGAGAGCCAGTTCTGCGCAGTGCAGTTGCAGTCTTGTGCGTAGGTTTGGAGGAGAGTTGTTGGTTCAGTTGCTACAACTAGAAGTTACGTTTTGGCTTGGACTATCTCTTGGATAGGGTTTGGAACATCTAATCAGCCTTTGTTGATGCACTATCCTTGGGGAAAGGTGCACTACCCTTTGTATGGCTATCTAGCCTAGGGTTTGCTTCTGGAATGATTCTTTGTCAAGGTTAAGGTTCTCGGAGGGTGGCTTTGGCCTATGGTTGGGTGACAAGGGTATTGTCAATGGTAAAACGAGCACACAATCTTTCATATTCTAACAACCACTTCTAAAAATAGGAATGATGAGGTTTTCAATCCAAGATTTAGGAAAATCATGTTCGACTATTACATTGAAAAGTCCATGAATGTGAGGGATAAGAACAAAGCTTCCAATTTTTAGGATTTTCACCTAATAACTTTCCCTTTTTCTACATGCTTAACCCCAAACTCAATGTCTTCCAAAGTAAAACTCCTTGCTTTGTAACAATGGTTTGAATGTTGTCTCAAACATTAGGGGATTCGTAAATCTTTTTAAGGTATGCATTCCAATCACTCAAAACAATCATATTTTTTTCTTTAGTTTTCTAAGTTAGAATTTACCTCTAGAATTTTTTAGGTTCAAATTTAGAAAGGTGTAAAAGTTTTTTCCTCCATTATATTTACATAACGTCTTTTTTTTTAATTAGCGTTTTGTAATTATTTATTTCGATAGCTTTTAGGGACTCATTAGAGGCTTCCTTAATAGCTTTCCTAGCAATTTTACAAACTTTATCATACTAGGGGTTGCCCATTCAATTTTTGTTTTTACAAGAATCTTTCAAAGAGTACTTATTCATACAAGTTGAGAGTTTTGTTGTAAAGTTATGATAAAATTCCTCAATGTTGTTGTTACTTGTAGGGAGATTTAACTCATTTTTAAATTCATTAGAAAAATATTAGCGTAGTTTTTGCTAAAGATCAAATGATTTTCACTATGAGAACTTTCTTCCATGGAATTTCTACGTGAGGCAATGTTGAGAGTTAAAATTAAGGGTTTGTGTTTTGAGTCGTGCTTGTAATCATCTAGGATGTAAAAATTGGCAATTGGGTTGCACAAGGGGGTGTCTAATATAACATAGTTAGCTACATTAATACAAGTTTCCAGTTTGATTTTGGCCATTGCAAAATATCAGGTCCCAACAACGACAGAGTTTAACGAATTTGGTACTAAACAAATTTTCAACCAAATCTTTGGAAAATCTTTTTTACATGCAAGCTAAATCAAGGAATTCATCTAACCATGGGGGCTTAGTGTTGGAGATGTTCCTTAGGATTATAGCTTAACTACTTATTATTATAGCATTACTGTCCCATAGCAAAAGAATAATACCTCCCTTGGCATCTCACTCAAACTTTTCAAAATATATCGAAGATTACTCAAAATAAGATAATGAAGTTTATTTTTAAATAATGTTATGTTAAATATTTTAACTTGGGGACAGATTAGATATTTGAAGATTTTATCCATTATCCCATCTATCAGATTTACTAAAAATATGTTCGTGAAATAGTTCAAAAAACCACTACTTGCTACAGAAAATAATTTAATTTTTTATGCATCATTTGGAAGCAAAATGAAAACCTTACTCACTTAAAGGAGTCATTAGGAATAAATGTATTTAACAAATTGTTAAAATCTTTAACACACGGTAACAATCCTAGTCTGATTTCTAACCCACCTACTTAGGATAATAGAAAACTAAAATCTCTATCAAAATTGTAATCAAATTTTCACTAGGAACTTAAACACATCAAACTAAAGAAAGTAGCAACAAGTACATGGATATAAAATGCAAATCACATCATTATTTTTTTCCATCGAAAGCATGAAATACACAGAAAGCTTCAAACTCTACCCTTCACACACTACTTCCTATTCTTAAAAACTAAGTTGAATAAAACCTATACCCCTGCCTTCTCCTTTATAGGCTAGGAGGTACATGCAAAATAACACCTTAATTGAAATAAACCTAAAACCTAGATCTATTTTTATCCTTGGGATTGGCATCCTCGACCTGCATGAAAGAAATAATGCAAGGAAGGTGCACACACTAGAGGAGAGTGCAAGTATGCATGCATGCATCTCTCTCTTCTAGGGATCATTTCCACATCTATTCTTGGAAACTTTCCACATGCAAAGCACCCTAACTAAAACAAAATGAACGAAACTAGAAACCCAAACTCACTAAATTTAGAAGAACAATAAACTTGACCTAGGAGAAGGTGGCACATACATGACTTTAGCATGCAACACCATCTAGAAAACAACAATTTATAACTCTATCTACTATGCCCTCGTTAAACATGTTCATTACTATTGCAAGGATGCATTGAACACACCCTCTCTATGTGTGTACCTACAAATATACTTCTACTATCATTAAGGTTATTGTACTAACTATTATATGGAATCTATACTAGATTACCTACTACCATACCTTCTTTGCATGCACTCGAGTCTTTCCTACTCGTTACTTCCAGTAATTGCACTTTGATGGACACATTTTGAGGTACTAAAAATATAACATTCCCACTTACTAAGGAAAAATGATCTCTACCAAACACAAGATACTCCTTTTGCATCTAGAATATCCCCCCTGCTAGCGGCTTGGTCAAATAATTGACCATCAATGAACTCAAAGAAACATGAATATAGATCATTGCTTCCTTTTGTGTTGTAAATTCTCTTCAGAATCTTCAAGGTGAAAACCTTTTGTACAGGGAACACGACATCAATAACCTGCCAACCTCCTTGTTCCTTCATTCCATTTTCATTGATTAAAATATGTTCACACCATTGTTCAAGACTTCTTAGAATAATGAACTCATCTATATATAGGGATAAAACAAGTGTATCAGATCTATCAAATAATGAATTGAAATTTACACTAAATTTGGAACAACCCAACATGAGTACAATCTAATTGATACTAAAATCCAAAACTAGTTGATTCTCTAGGGGGGATCCCTCTTCTTGGGAGAATATTTGAACAACTAGAGTAATAGTCTCATTAAGGTCATCTACCTCTTGTTGAGAGAATCCTTTTGTAACAACCTTTTCAATCTCGGAGGAACCCTCTTCCATGAAGGCATATTTCCATACCTACTCAACCAAATATGTGAGTAGAATATAAAGGCAACCTTCTCACACTCCTCTAACGAAAACTTGACCAACGTCATGGCCACTATCTCTAATCATTACTTGCTAGCCATCAAACTCAATCAAACACTATAAATCAATCGTGCAAGAAACTAAAAGTAGACTCTTTATTAAATAAAAAATAGACTAGACACAATCTAACTCAAGAACATCACTCAAAGGCATTTGGAAAGATATAGATCCTAATTCCTTCACAAGATATGTGGCATCATCACCCAACACCATAATCATTCCTCCCTTCTACTTCGGAAACTCGTTGAAGATCTTTCTATCACAAGTCATACGTCTTGAAGCCTTACTATCCACATACCATCCAACCCCTGAAATTATGTATGTGGAAAGACTGGACACCATGGAAAAGTGGGTATCTAGATTGGTAATCAAATCATCCATACTTGAAGCACTTGCACTCCCTCCAAACTCATGGTGCTGTTTCTATTTACCCTTTCCCTTCTTCCTCTTAGGACAATAAGAGCCATACTGACATGCTTATCACACTTGAAACAATTGACATGACTCAAGTCTTTATTCCCCTAACATGAAGAATTTGATTCTTCCTCCTTGCCCTTGTAATCCCTCCTAGGTCCTCCTTTCCTACCTCCTCTCCTCACCTTCCCAATGAGGATGGGTCTCGTACCTCATCCTCATTCTTGTAACTGGGTAATATTTGTTCTAGTCTCATCTTCTCTCCAATGAAATCATCCCACAATTGCTTGAAGTCAAGTAACTTCTATTAACCACAAATAACTTGGACAAAGTTATGCCAAGATGAACAAAATCCATTGAAAACAACCTGAAATAGCTCATCATGATTGAATTCATCACCAACTATGTAACACACCCATGGTGGATCGTCTAAATTTCCTTTTCCTTAACTATCTCAAATCCTCCATTCGAGGTCTTTATCACATTCTGCTCGACTAGAGCATTCCAACCACGGTCTCCATGCTCAAAACTGAGCTCAGAATTGGTAGATATACCTCTCCCAAGTTCCTCGGGTGTTCATTGGTCGGGGCCACACAACTTTCACGTGGATCCAACTCGATAAGTTCTATCCCGAGTCCTATGATGTCCCAGAGCTTCCAGCATCCCAAAATCTATGGTGGAGATCCATTCCCCAACCAATCCAATGGCTGGGCTTGATCCTCGACTAACTCATAGGCTAGTGGGGAATTCGACGTTCGACCTTCGGATTGAATTCCAGGCCTAGCCCCTTCCCTCCATCTACACTCGCATATGATCGCGGGCTATGACCAGACACCAAGACAACCACCGTGCAAATCCTTCGGAGTGGAAAATCTCTTAAGTTCACAATCCGACGCCGCGTGTCCTTAGAGAATTTGACGGTCTGGATCCACTTCGAGACTCTGGGCTTCAACAGGTTCTTGAGTTTTCACACACGCAAACCTCCGTAGTGAAATCCTTTCGGAGTGTCAGATATTCCGACACACATCCTCCTCTATTCAACGGTCATGATGAACTCCAACGCTTTGACCTTCGTGAGTTTTGGTGTCACAACACCCCTATCCTCCCAAAGCGGTCAACGTCGGGCTGACTACGTTGTAGATCCAAGGGCTAGGATAGGACCTGAAGGATCCCTGGATCTACGGTCCTAGTCACTTCGCGAATTCGGGCTTCGGGAGTTCTGCACACTCCACCCTTGCTTTCCTCTGAAGCACACGGATCTCTGCCACATGTTCCTCTCGATCCAATGGTCGAGATCTTCTTCGCTACCTTGGGCTTCAGGAGTTTTCAAAGCTCGACACTTCAAATCCTCCGAAGTGGCTCTTCTCTAGAGTTAACAATCTACTACCACGTGCCCCCCTGTGCCAATGGCTAGGATCTACTTCGGCACTTCAGGTCCCTTTGGAATCTCTACGATAAACACACCAAATCCTCTGAGGTCCCGAAGTCCTAGACTCTCGAAGTTCCAGTTCCTTAACCAACCACGTTGCCTAGGTGGGCACGTACCAGGGATTGACATGTAGATGGGTCAGGGGTGACACGTGCCCTCACCCAGGTTGACACCTGTCATGTTCCAAAGGCTTTATGGGGTAGGTGAATGTGCATGAATCCAAGTGGTGCGTGGATCGTCAAGATTAAATCCACGTCCCCATGGATGGCATCACTGCACCTCGTCACTTCGGCCTAATCGTCTTTCAACATCCCTCAGATCTCATGATTGAGATATGGCCAATACCATCTTGTTCACTGATTGACGGTTCACAGTGATTGCGGGGCCCCAACGTGCTCGCTCTTTATCAGAGAGCTCAACCTCTGCAATCTGAAAAGTACCCACTCGACTCGGTCTAATCGTGGCCATTGATCTTCCAGCCCAACGAGATCAACAATGTTGATTAATGGTGGGCCGTGAACTAACGTGTCCTCTAATTTCACCTTCGCACTCTGTAATGATTCTGAAACATCGATCTAATCATGCGGTTGGTGTTTGATTCGTTATATCTAGTGGGTATTTGAGTCAATGTGATGACTGGGATAGGTTTTCCTCCCAATGAATGGCTCACATTTATCTCCTCTTGTCAGGTTCTTAATTCATCTATGAATCTTGTTACTCAGGGAGTTCGGGTAACTTTGACTATTGTGGAGTTTGACATCCCAGGGCGTCGAACGCCCGAAACTCCGAAACCATTATGAGCTAGCTCCTTTCGGACTTAGTGTAGGGTTCCTAGACTTAGGTCACATGGAACTTCATATGGCTCTCGAGTTATGAGATCTACTCTTAGCCGGGTTTTGGTTAAGGTCGTGGGCGCGAGTTGAAGGTCTCTCAGGCTGCTGGTTTGAAGGAAACACTTTCCTAATTCATAGAACTTTTAAGTTCTGAAACATGTCGGTGTAAACTCGTGAGGTTATCGAGATGGTAGCAGTGCCAAGAGGCTTGCTCCAACTCCTGAGCTGTGAGGTAACTGCTTGGGGAAAACACCTTCGAGAGTTAAACTGGAGCATACGGGAAAAACAAAAACATAAGTTCTCAAGGAAGCCAACGTATACAGATAACTTAACCATTTCAATACATAAACCATTTATAGATATGTAAATACATGCATGCAACCATTAATTCCCAATTCAATGCACAGAGTATGAAAACACTTATCAAAACCAGATAACATGAAGCGACTACTGGAAGGGGTGCACGTTTCCACCCAACCATAGGCTCAGTCACTCCTAACAAATTTACCACTAGCCACCCCCGAGCTAGACCACGATGATTTGAGATTGAATCTCTTATCCCAACACATAAATAGATGGGGACGAAGGTTACTCTCCTTCTCTCGAATCAGTCTATATTTCCCTTGATCATAACACACTCTTTTCACAGTTCTTCCTCGAATCTGAGAGCTCAGTCTCTCGTCTCTGCACTCTTCACAGGTTTTTCCCTCTCTGACCCCCACGCCTTCCTTTCTTTCCTTTTCTAGCAAGATTCAGTGTGGCTCGAATTACCAGTCCGTGGTCAGGTCTGGAAGCCTTACAGATGGGCGGTCTGCCCCATCCCCTCATTAACTCTTGAGGAGGTCTTCCCACCTACCAGCCTGACTTCAATTCATTCTTGGGTCAGAGGGTTGTACTGATCTCAAACAATTAAATCCAGGAAAGTACTGGTTCGGTGGAGGTTAACGCAACCATTCCTGGTCCCCTCCACAATCTCTTTCATAACATTTGTGGTCTCTCTTAGAACATCCCCTTTCCAACAATCATGCAACACTTATCCATTTTCTATTAAAATAACATACTTTATATTCATCGACCTTTTATACAAAGGTCCATCAAATCAAACATTCACACATTTGAGTTTGCCATAGTCTCTTGGCCAGTATAGTTACATTTAAAAACTGGGGGAAAAAAGGTGTTACAATTCCCTCCCCCTTAAAGAAACATCGTCCTCGATGTTCTATCTGTCAACATGATATGTATATACATAAGTAAACAAAAGTGGATATGCATGTTTCATGGCATCCTCCATTTCCCACGTAGCCTCATCTGGGAAAAAGTGTTTCCACTGCACCTTGACCTCTGCAATGGTTTGGTTCTTGAGAGAGGTTTCCTTCCTGTCTAGTATGCATTGAGGTTCTAGCAGGAATTATCCCTCCGCTCCACCTGGATCACAAACCAGTGAATTATATGATTATAATCATGTACATATTTCTTCAATAATGAAACATGGAAAACATTATGTGCCTTTACTATGGGAGGGAGTGCTAGCCTATAGGCTACAGGTCCCACTCTATCTAAGACTTCAAAGGGTCCACAATACTGAGATGCTAGCTTGGCACAAGCTCTCATTCTCAGGGAACTCTTCCTGGGTCTAACTCTGAGATAGATGTGGTCTCCTGTCTTGAACTCTTTGGGTGTTCTCTTTCGGTCGACGTAGCTCTTCTATCTATCTTGAGAAATTTTCAGATTTTGTTTAATCTGAATCACTTGTTGCTCCATTTATTTTAGCATGTCCGGTCCGATTGTAATTCTATCCACTGGATTACTCCATTTGATGGGAATTTTGCATTGTCTTCCATAGAGGGCTTCAAAAGGGCTCATCTTTAGTGACTCTTTATAATTGTTGTCGTAGGCAAATTCTACCAATGGCAGGTAGTCTTCCCACTTCTTAGGCTGATGCATTACATGCATCCTTAACATGTCTTCTAATATTTGGTTTACTCTTTCTATATGTCCATCAGTTTGGGGGTGATAGGCTGTGCTAAACAACAATTTAGTCTCAAAACCAGCCATCAAGGATTTCCAAAAGCTTGAAGTGAAGTTTGTGTCTCTATCAGAGACAATCTCTCTAGGCATGCCATGTAGTCTAAATATCTCCTTCATGAAGATGTTGGCAATATCTATTGCCTTGCAAGTCGACTTGACAGGAACAAAGTGAGCAGACTTGCTCAATTTGTCCACCACTACCATGATGGCATCATTCAGCTTAGCCGATCTTGGTAACCCGATGATGAAATCCATGGAAATGGTTTCCCATTTCCATTCTAGAATTGGTAGAGGCTGTAACAACCCTGTTGGTTGCCAGTGTTCTGCCTTGACTTTCTGGCATTCCAGGCACTTAGCTAGATAGTCAGTTATGTCCTTTTTCAGTCTAGGCCAATAGAATTGTTTCCTAGTGGCCATGATCATTTTCTGATATCCTGGGTGACCAGTGTATGGTCTCTTGTGTAGTTCATCCATTATGAACCTCTTCAAGTCGTCACAACTTGGAATATACAATCTGTTTCTATAGGTCAGCAGGCCTTCATCGATCATTTGATAGCCTTCATACTTTAGCCCTGTAGGCTCTTGCCTTAGGTATGAGGTCACGATCTTGAAGAATGCATTTGTTTCTTGTGCATTCCTGATTCTTTCCCTGACATCGATTTCACAGGTGCTTACTGCTGCCAGGTGGATCATTTTCACACTTCTACTAAGGGCATCAACCACCCTATTTTCCTTCCCTTTGATGTGTTTAATTTTGAAATCGAACTCCCTAAGGAGAGCCATCCACCTAGCTTGTCTAGCATTGAGTTTTGGTTGATCAAACATGTGCCTCAACCCACAATGGTCTGTCATAAGTACAAATCTCCTACCCATGAGGTAATGCCTCCACATTTTTAAAGCATCCACTATGGCAACCAACTCTAGATCACGGGTCACATAATTTATTTCATGCTCATTCAATTTCCTGGATGCGTAGCAAATTACATCCCCTTCTTGCATAAGGACTCCTCTGAGTCCTTCCTTGCAGGCATTTGTACACACGCGAAAGTTATTATCAGGGTCTGCAATCTTCAGTACTGGTGCATGGGTCAGAAGGTATTTCAGTTCCTGATATCTTTCTTCACATTTTGATGTCCAAGTGAATTTAACCCCCTTTTTCTGGAGGGCAGTGATTGGACAACCAATCTTGGAAAATCCTTTTATGAACCTTCTATAATACCCCGCTAAGCCCATAAAGGATCTGATATCAGATACATCCTTGAGGTAGGCCATTCCATAATAGATCTGATCTTGTTAGGGTCTACTGACACCCCTTCTTCAGAAATAACATGGCCCAAGTAATGTACTTGCTTCTGGAAAAAGTCACACTTGCTAAGCTTAGCGTAGAGCTGATGCTCTCTTAGTACTTGAAGTAAAAGTCTAAGATGTTCTTCATGCTCTTCTCTATTCTTGGAGTAGATTAAGATATCATCAATGAAAACCAATACAAATCTGTTTAGGAATTTGCTAGTACGTTGTTCATCAAGCACATAAAAGTGGCGGGGGCATTGGTTAGTCCAAATGGCACCACCACAAATTCATAGTGACCATACCTTGTCCTGAAGGTCATTTTGTGAATGTCTTCATCCTTGATTCGGACTTGATGGTATCTATACCTCAAGTCAATCTTTGAGAAAATGGAAGCACCCCCTAATTGGTCAAACAAGTCATCGATTCTTGGTAAGGGGTACTTGTTCTTTATCGTTATCTTATTGAGTTGTCTATAATCTATGCACAATCAGAGCATGCCATCTTTATTCTTCATGAAGAAGGCTGGTGCTCCCTATGGAGACACACTAGGCTAGATGTAGCCTTTGTCCATCATTTCCTTTAGCTATAGCTTGAGCTCAACCATCTCGGGTGTACTCATCCTATAGGGTGTCCTAGACACTAGCACTGCTTCCGGTGCAAGTTCTGTCGAGAAGTTAATGTCTCTTCTCGGTGTTAGACCCGATACCTCTTCTAGAAACATGTCTATATACTCTCTTAATATGGGGTGGTCTTCTAAGTTTGGTTTGTCATCCTCAACAGATTCCAACACATGTATTACATATAGAGGACATCCCTTTATGCAATGTTTTTTCATTTGAAGGGCTGATATTTGTCTCACCGAGACATGTTTCTGAATCCCTTGGAGGATCATCTTCCCCCCTTCTTCATTTACACATTCTAAAGTTTTATGGTAACAATCCAACTTAGTTTTATAAGCATCGCACTAGTCCATACCAATCAACAAGTCATAAGATCCTAGGGGAAGTATGTTAAGGGTCGCTCAGGTGGGCAATCCATCCATGATGAATTGGCAACCTGGTATGACCTCTGCTACTTTTCTTTTGGTTCCAGTGGCTAGTTGTACCAACCATGACTTAACATGTCTAACTGGTTGCAGTTTACAGTTATCAACAATTTGAGGGGACACATAACTCAAATTAGAACCAGGGTCAATTAAAATAGAAACTAGACGGTTGGCGATCATACCTTCCATCTCCACCACTGAAGCTTGGTGTTCGGATTGTTTATTATCAAAAGCCGCATAAATCCATGGCATGATCCTAGCCACATCATTGACTGTGGTAGCTTCTTGGATGTTGTAGATTCTTCTACTATTCTGTTGTCTGTGTGGGTAATCCCTTAACAAATGTTCTTCTCCACAACCCCAACATTTCAAGGGTTCTCTCTTTGGGTTATCAATCTTTCCTGGGGTTGATCCAAAAGGTTTATTTCCACTTTGGGAGGAAAAATTATGCTAATACACACTTCGGGTAGGAAGGCTCATCCTTGAATCCTTCCTATAGTGCTTAAATCTTGAGGATTTAAATCCCTTCTTCTTGAATCCCAAACTACTCTTCTTCTTCCAGTCCTTGCGAGGTTCTGTTTGACGCCCAAACTGTTCACTGTTCATAACAATATCTTGCCTTCCGGATAGTGTCTTCTAAGGTCTTTGGCTCATCAAACTCAATCCTGTTCTGGTAGGTCTGAGGTAACCCATTGATAAATCATTGGACTTTCACCTTTTCATCTTTTATATAGGGTACATACCTCAACAACTCAAGGAATTTATTGATATATTCCTCTATGATGAGTTGTCCCAGCTTAAGTTCATAGAACTCCTTAGTCTTCCCGTCGAAGTATTTCTCTGACAGATACTTCTTCTTGAAGTGTTTCTCAAACTATTTCCATGATAAGTCCTTTTCATGGATTCCTTTCATATTCTTAAGATCTTCCCACCAAATGGAAGCCTTTCCATTCAGGTTGAAGATGGCTATTTGAGCCTTCAAGTTTTCAGAATAGTCATGAACTCTGAAGTACTTCTTTAAACTAAGTAGCCAAGATTTTGCCTCTTCCCTTTTCTCAATATCTCCATTGAAAGAGGGTGGTTTGGATTTCTTGAACTCTTCAGGGTCATGACTTTTGGAATGCTTTCGCTTCTTTCCTTTCTTCTGAGAATGTGAGCTAGTTTTGCTACTAGAATATCCCTCAGAGTTGCCAGTTCCCTTTCCAGAGGACTCTCTCGATGAGCATCCCCTTCCTCTAGGTTGGGCCTTCTTTGAGGTACTTCTCCATGTGTGGCCACTTATGGGACCACGTTTTCACATTTCAGGTGGACTTTGACTTCTCTCTGTATGTCATCGTTCTGCATGACTGGTTGTAGATCCACGGTGCAACTGCCTTTGTATATTGGATAAGCTCTGCAACAAGATTGCATTGATTTCCATTTGTTTCTCTTGCTCCTTTATCAATCTCTCGTTGTCAGCCTTGCAACTCTGTAATTGGGCCATAAGGCTCCTTACAATTTCAGCTAGATATGGAGGGGTCTCCACGGCCCTCCTCTTGTCAGACTCTTCGTCTCTATTGTGGGAGCCATCCTCCACTTCATGGTGCGTCACCATCTTTTATGCTTGTGGTTTCCCATGATTCACTCACTGCTGGAGTGATGACAAAACACTTGTTGTTAGCTAACATTTTATTATTTCATGAGCAACACATAGTTCATTTTTACTAAATACACACACACAACAGAAAGTTTTCATTCTTTTTTTTAGTAATAGTTTAACCAGATTCTTTAGGAAAGAGGTAAGGTATGGCGTCACCCTTAATATTTTCTTTAAACATGAGCTCAAGCAGGCCAAGTGTTGTAACCATGCTCTGATACCAATTTATAACACACCCATGGTGGGTCATCGAAATTTCGTTTTCCTTAACTATCTCAAATCCTCCATTCAAGGTTTTTATCACCTTCTTCTTATCTAGAGCATTCCAACCACGGTCTCCATGGTATCCCTACGATACCATGTTAAAATTCCCTAGCACATGGTAATAGTCCTAATCTAATTTCTAACCGACCTGCTTAGGAAAACTTAAAACTAAAATCTCTATCGAAACTACAATATGATATTTACTAGGAACTAAAACACAACAAACAAAAGAAAGTATAAGCGAGTACATAGATCTAAAACTCAAAGCACATCATTGTTTATTATTCTTGAAAAAATGAAATACATGGAAAGCTTCAAGCTCTACCTTCACACGCTGCTTCCTACTATAAAATTGAATTGAATAAAACCTATACCCTTACCTTGTCCATTATAAAATAGGAGGATGATGAATGTGGACTCATGCATAAGAATGCCTTAACTAAAATAAATCTAAACCTTAGATATATTTCTAGCCTTAGGATTAACACCCTTAACCTATATGGAAGGACTATTCCTAAAAAGGTGCACCAATTAGAGGAGAGTGCAAGTATGCATGCATGGATCTCTCTTCTATGATCTATGCCCCATCTATTCTTCGAAACTTTTCACATACAAAACACCCTAATTAAAATAGAACCGAACTGAACTAAAAATTAGAACTTACTAAATTCAAAACAACAATAAACTAGACCTAATTAAAATTAGTACATGCATGAATTTAGCATGCAAGTCTCTTCTACCAAACAATACTCTAGACATAATTAAAGTTGGTGCATGCATGAATTTAGCAAGTCCCTTCTACCAAACAATACTCTATAACTCAGTTTATAAACAATACTCTATAACTCAGTTTATAGCACCCTTATTAAACTTATTCATTAATGTTGTAAGGAGATGTTGAACATGCCCTCTCTATGCTTGTACCTACAAATGTACTTACATTGTCATTAACGCTATTGTCCAGACTTGTGTACAAAATCTTTGTTGGAGTACCTACCACCCTACCTTCTTTGCATGCACCTTGATCTTCTTTTGATTATGGTCATTAATAGTGCTTTGCTAGACACTTTCCGGGGAATAAAAATTCAACACAAATAACCATACTTTGCTCAATTGTTAGATTTTGTCTTTATGCAAAATCTATTGGATATAAAAGTAGATAAATGATTGTGTTTATCTCGTGGCAATGAAGTTGGGATATTTTAAACTATTTTATAAAATGGAAATTATTATTTTTTATTGTAACATTTTTTTAGTTTAATGTTAAATATATATATTTTTTATTTATAATTGTGAAATTTTGCAAAAGAAACTCTCTCATTTATATAATTGTTCAATGCAATATGAATTTAAATACGAATTTAATTGTTTTAATTACATTTTAAAATTTAAGTTCTATTTATATATTTAAATATTTCAGTGATAAAGTATGTGTAAGTTGTGGGAAAATGTGTCCTCTTGGTCATTCTAAGAATAAAAAATAATTACCATTTATTGATGCATTTGGTATCCTTCAACATTCTAATCAAGTGTGTCATTTCCAAAATGAATTTGATGCTCATCCATCTAAAGAATATGAATCAAAGGGTGTAGAGCTTATTGAAGAGGAACGAGCACGACAGAGATGTATAAGGACATTCAAGTCCAAATGGAAGAAAATGTTTTCACAAGCCTATGTTGTAAGAGATTATAATGGGATTATAATGGTATTAGAATGTATAAAATGTTGTTGGTGTGTTATATATAAGATATAAGCTCCATTTGAAGTTAAAAATGGAAGTACAACCTTTTAAGTTAGTGGTTTAAATGGCCATGCAGAAGTGGAGACTCATAAATTTTCTTTGTAGCTTTTGAAGGGACAACTTACCAAATGAAGTAGTCTTTCAATTACCAAACATATAGAACTAATAGTATATGCTAAAAACAAGATAATTATATAAGTAATTGAAAATATGTATTTTGTTGTCATACATGATGTACCTTTAGAAGTGTATTAGTCAATTCATGATTTGATATGTATAAAGGCGCTTTGCACATGCCTCTAATAGATGAATGCTCAACACACAAATATGAGATTTGGAAAGGCGTTTTTGTAAGATGTTAAGGAGGTATATTGGTAAAAACTTAAAAGGCGAGACTTTCCATAACCCATTTTTCTCAATTTCAGTTAATGATAACATTGATTGGACTATTATGGAACAACATTTCATCATTTATATTACATATTTGACAGATTAAGGAATGATTCAATGTTACAAAATCCATATAGAATAATTCAAATAGAGGATGGAAGGACCTAGTCCATGTATGATGCAATGCCAACTCTTTTAGTAGAGATGGATCTATCCTTGATGAAGTTAGTTGGATTTCAATTTGATGGAGTTTCTACCATAAGAGGTAATTGTGAAGGTCAATCTATTAAGCTTCTCTCAGATGCTCCTCATTTATTATATATCCATTGCATAGCTCACCAATAAGAATTAACAACAAATGATGCTTCATCTTATTTTCAAAAGTTATAATTTACTCATAAATTTTCAAACAAATTTTATTCATGGTTTGAGAAATTTGCTAAAAGACACTGATAATTGAAAGAGCTAATGGAGTCATTTCAAATCACTAGTTTAGAGGTGTCATAATTCATTGAAGTAGGTGGCTTTCACTATAAGGAAAACATAAATTAACATAAGTTTTTAGTGTTACAAGATTGGGTAAAATTACTGATTTTTTTTTGCAAATGCCTCCACTAATGAAAGTAGAGGTTTTTACATAGGTTTTAGCAGAGGTTTATTATAGCTAAAAAAATTTGGTTGGCCAATGGTTTTAGTGGAGGTTTGTTCAACAATGCATGTCTTATATTACAATGCACTATGTGCCACTATTCAAGATGCCCTATTGTGTATTACATACTATAAAGTACCGGTACCAGTGCAGTATATCTCCTTGTGCATCGTTAATCCCAATAATGGTAAGAACAACAGTAATAGTAAGAA
Source organism: Picea engelmannii (assembly GCA_009831015.1). Classification (NCBI taxonomy): domain Eukaryota; kingdom Viridiplantae; phylum Streptophyta; class Pinopsida; order Pinales; family Pinaceae; genus Picea; species Picea engelmannii. The sequence continues at coordinate 162,510 of ML808247.1, forward strand.
CACCAAGAATGGTATCATTGAAGGTAATGACGTTGATGTTGCAATAAGGAGCACCATTGCACTTAGTATGGTTATGAGCATCGATTCTTCACCAATTATTTTTGTGGGTATGCAAATCTAGCTTCAATATCTTATTTTTTATTATTATAAAATTTCAATTACTATTAAGAAAATTAAATAAATTTTTTCGGTGGCAGAAAATCAAATATTTTTTACAATAATATAATTTTTTTAATTAATTCGTTTGGATATAATCATTGCATTAATGTATTGTATCATTTAAACAAATATATCAATTGATTACACACCAACTCATGGTAATATTGTAAATGATGCATATATTTAAACAACATACACTACAATAGAATAAAAAACAAATTGTATTATATAATAATAAGGAACCCTTCATCATAAAAAATAGGACAACATAAAGGGCCGTACTAAAAAAATGTAAAAAAATAATTGTTACAATTTTTGTTAATCCGTCGTCATACCAAATGAGATAACATAAATATCCACATTAAACAAAATGTCTATTTTTTTTATAAATTGACATTCCAAAATACAAAACTTGTAACATTCAATTATGTTGATTATCATTCATCGCTCAAATTGTATCCATTCCTCATTTCTTCATCACTTGCATCGGATGGTGTATTTTTGTTATTTGCAATGTTTTATTGATTAGCTTGATTTTGTTCACCCTCTCCATCTTCCATCTATAAACATAAAAATAAAGTGTAATGATTATATCTACATTTATAGTATAATATATGTGATTGCAAGAATAGAAAAACTTATGATACCAATGAGTGCTTCATGAACGATACACGTTCTTTTGAAGACATGCATCATATTTTCTTGCAACATATCTTTCTATTGGCTCCACTCCATACTTTGTTTCCTGCAAGTTTCATGTGCCATGACAATATTTAGATATAATTGAAAGTTTATTTTATTCAAATATTTATATAATAGGGATGTAAAACAACATAGCTACTTACAAATTGTTCAGTTAACTGTTGATACTCCAACATATACTCACAACCCATATTTAATCCTACATCAATTAAATATTTGTATGGCTCTTCTTTGTACATGAATAACTTGTAGAAAACATCAACAAATGAGTGTCAATTAATTAAAATATAAAAATCAAAATAAATATGAAAGATTAGCAAGTACTCCTCACAATTTTTGCAACCAACCCTTTTTTGCCTTCTTGTCTTGTCCTATGTAAAAATGGGCTCCATTTTGTTTTCTTTTTGCAACAATAAATAATTGAAAATGAGTATTTCATGTGATAAACTTCATTGATTATACATTGAAAATCAATGGTTACATATGTTCAACACACATTGTTGTTGAGATAGCTCTTCTCATGATTCAATTATTTTTACTTATTTATCCATCTCCTTCTACACTTTTTTGGACATCCCTACCAGTGTGTTTGATATATCATCTTGTTTAGTGTCTTCACTTTTCTTAATCTTACTGAAAAATAAGAAGAACAATAAAAATCAATTAATATTTCTATAATGTAAAAATAACATGACTATTAATTTGGAATTTTTTTAGACTAGTACATACATATTATGTACTTTAGAAACAATACTTCCTAAACGATTCTTTATTGTTTTTGTACAATTTTATAATTGCAAGTCTCACATGTTGCATTGCCCATTGTTTTACAAATGATTGTTATGGTTTAAACATAACCTGGTTCTTAGATTCATTGGGTTGATTTTTGTATTGTAGGTGAAAATAACATCTATGTGTTCTTTCCACTATATCCCTTGTGGTATTTTAAAAACTTTTCCCCTCATCATTAGCTTCTAGATCCACTCTAAGTGAGTTCAAGACCACTTCATCATCATTTACATCCTTTGTAATTTTTCACTTCTTCGGAGGGCCTTCTATTCCCTTGTTGGGTGTTAAGACATAGGCAAAGCCCCATGTTATGTGTAAACCCCCTTATAAATCCCTAGATATTGAATTATTACATTTATAGTGTTATAATTGTCTGTCGACTAGAACCCTTCATTGTACCCTTTCATTATAATTGTACCCCTTGTCTCCTATATATATACACCAAGGAAACCTAGTCTTAGGATCATCTCATCTCATCTCATATTGTATTATGAATTGGATATGTTATAAAAGGAGGTGTCCCCCTCTAAGTGGACTATATTCATTGACTTTTTATCATTTTAAAGGCGTTGGATCATAACATTTGGTATCAAAGCATCGATCCTAGGGTTTTTCTTCTCAAAGCGAGTCATCTTAACATTTCCGCAATAACTTGTTTTCTAGGACGATTCAAACAATAAAATTTGGAGGTTACTTACATGACATATCAGGGTACCTGTTGTAAAAATTTCAACTTCTATCGCATTATACTTTCAGAGATATAGTCTCTGGAAGATAAGATTTTTTACTCATCCTAAATTCAATTTTAAACTAGTCATCTTGGGATTTTCGCTATAATTTTTTTTTTCTATGAGGTTTTAGATAGCGAAATTTTGTGGATAATGAGAAGATAGCTCCTAGATCATGTGGTCCAAATTTCAAAATCATGTATTAAATATTGGACACGTGGCATTCTGTACAAGTTTGCTCTCCAAAAAAGTCCAAAAATCAATAAGGTTTGGGAAAATTATCATAACTTTCACTTAGCACATCAAATTTTGGTCATAACTATGGCATTGTAGAGAAGACAAATCAAAGTACTACAAACCAAAATGTTAGACTCTGAAGGGTCAAAATTTCATAAATACATTAGAAGGAAGGTCGGTCAGGAGGACAAACTCCAAATTAAGGGTTTGAAAGGTACATACTTTACAATTATCATAAATTTTTATTGGAAGATTTGTTTTTGGTGATTCAAAATTTGTGATAAAGAGGAAAAATAAGAGAATTATTATTTTCTCACATGGCTCCAAAGGCTCCTCCAAAATTTACTTCACCCACTAAACCTCCAGAGAGTTGAACCACGACTCAAGATGAAGTCTAAGAGATTTATCACGAGAAGGAAAATAAGATCACTAAAAATAGGGAACAAATGGAAAAGAAGATCATTGAAAATAAGGAAGAGATGAAAAGAAATACAGAACAAATGGAAAATAAGATGGATGGAAATATGAAAAGAAATATGGATGAAATGGAAAATAAGATGGATAAAAATAAGAATGACATGAAAAAGAAGATGGATGAAAATAAAGAAGAAATAAAAAAAACCATGAAGGAATTGCAAAATTCCATGTCTTCCATGATCTTTCATGCTCTAGATGAGAGACTCCCTAAAGGAGATATCAAAATGCAAGGAATTCGTGAAAATAAAGGTAGTATTCATGTTGAACAACTTGCCGACAATAAGCAATTTTCAAGTGGATTTAACTCTAATAGTGGAGTTACTTATGGTGGGGGTCCTAAATTCAACTTTCCCGATATTGAATTGAAGAAGTTTGATGGAACATAGTGTTGATGTTTTGGTAGCTGCAAGAGGATATTTCCCTCCTAGATGACCTTTCTTATATGCAAAGAATATTCCGGAAGCAAGTGAACTACTAAAAAAATGTGTGGAAACCCTAGAAGAGAAGTCGACCCAAGGATAATAATAATAAAGAAATAAGAAACCCAGAAAGAGAAGTCGGCCTTGCCAGAAAAGTCTAAGTAAATTATATTTGCCAGAAAAGACAAGTTGGCCCTGTGGGAAAAGTTCACTGGCAGAATAAGTATAAATAAGGTGGCGCCTTAGCTCATTTTCACTCTCACTCACTCATCAAGAAGGGCACAAGTCTTAGGAGCAGTTGCAACAACAACTAGTGCACAAATCTAAAGAGTTGCAGCTGCAACAGAAGAAGGTGAAAGTCTGGAGAGAGTAGTGCAACAACTGTTGTGGAGTATTCTCAGTCTTTCTGGTATTTCTCTTGTATGCTTGTTTTGGTGTAAGTTGTGGCGAGGGTTTATCTATTGGTTTTGGAGTAGGCTTTCCAGAATTATTCTAAGTAAAGGTTGGTGTGCTCGGGGGTGGCATATATGAATGCCTATGGTTGGGTGACAATGAAGTGACATTGTCTATGGTTAAACGAGCATACCAAAATTTCAACATGGTATCAAAGCTAGTTTCCTTCGTAACAGTTTAACCGCTGGAAGGAAGATCCTCAGTTGCAATTGCAGTGCCCGTTATTTCATGCCAGTTCCTTTGTGCTAGTTGCAGTGCCAGTTGCAGTGAAATTTTCTGTGAAGTATTGGCAGTAATTTTTGGTTTTCATAGTGCGCCTTACCCTAGCACATCTCCAACTACCTTCAGATTGCAAGTTGGAGTACTTTGAAGTTTTAGGGTTTGTCATTGCTTGCCGCTGTTGCCGAATGGTGCCACTGTCTGCCACTGTTTTTCGGAGGTATGTACTTGTATATGTTTAAATTGTATCACTATCTTGAGGGTGTTTGTGGGAGAATGGGTCTTTTGTCCAAGAAAAAATTGTAGATCCAAAGGGATCTTAGATCCAACATATTCAGAGGAACAAAACACTCCAGGTTTGCATATCAGGTTTGATATTCCTTATATTGTTGCAATTTAAGTATGTATTGTAACCATAGTAGAAATCTTTATTTCCATTGTTAGTGCTAGCTTAGTAACACTTAATTATTGTTGGGACAACTACCATTAGGTGAATGCTCATATTAATAATGCACTTGTTTACAAGATGAATTGATTTCCTCTAGGAGATGTTATTGGTTGTTGACCTTGTTTCAGGCATGTTATCTTGTAAATTCCATGGAAGATACCATGGAGATGTTGTTGTTCTTGTTTCTTGTTCCAGGAAGGTCACAGGTAATATCTATGATGACGGTTGTAGGAGGCAACGTGAAGCATACTATCCAGACATAGAGTTATGCACATTCATGTAATGAAGGAGAAGAGGAGGTCAACACATGCAGAGGGAGCAGGTGACTCTGAAGACTATATAATTTCAGAGGGAGTTAAGCTTCATAGGGAGCATGGAGACTCAGAGTGAGCCTAATCTCAGAGAGAGTCAGTTGCTTAGAGACTTTCATTCAGAAAGTACTCCTCTTCAGATTTAGATGGGAGAGATGTTCTCCAAGACTGACAGACAAGAGTCTAGATCAAAATATTCAGAGACTTTGAGGAGATATGAGACCTCCTGGGAGGATTCCATTATTTCAGTGAAGGAAGCCAATCAAAAGGACTGGGATATGGAACTTTTTACCTTGATCATGAGACATGCACATCAGTTGACAACAAAAAATTTGTTGAGATACCTACGTGGTATGAGCATATATGGATTGAGATATGCCTCATATGGAGATGTGAACCTGCAGGATTATACAAACTCTGACTGGGCAAGGAGTGCACTGGATCAGAAGAGTATTTCCGGATGTTGATTCAATTTGGAATCCGTGTGATCTCATGGTTTAACAGGGAGCAGACATCAGTGGCACTTAGTACATCAGAGGCAGAGTATATAACAACCAATATTGCAAGTTGTGAAGCAACATGGCTTCAAAAGTTTCTTACAGGACTTCAGTCGAGACATGATGCAAAAGGGAGTTGTGAAGCTTCAGTACACATCCACATATGAGTAGGATCAGGCAAACATTCTCCCAAATTGGTCATGTTGATTTGACCAAGGGAGAATGATACATTCACTCACAGGATTAGCCATGCTAATTTGGCTAGTTGTGAATGGCCCAGGCACAATCTTTCTCCTATTAGTCATGCTGATTTGACTAGGAGCGAAAAGACTCGAGGTGCAAAATGTCAACTCTTGTTGAGAGGGAGGTGTGTTGTTTCTTCTCATGTTGGCTAACCCCTCTGGACAAGGGTTCCTTGGATCAACCTTGTGACTGAGGGGGTAATACACTGTCGGAACTGATGAGAGATGAAACATCACACACATAGTCATGCAGACTATGGGAGTAGCTTCATGCTACTAGATGAGACTATAAATATGGTTGATGGAATATTGTAGTAGCTGTGTGCTACTAGCTGATTGTTGCATAGTTATAGGGACATTGACTATGATTATGGTTGATGGCATATTGTAGTAATTGTGTGTTACTAGCTGATTGTTGCATAATCATAGGTATGACTATGGATGAGGGCATATTGTAGTAGTTGTGTGCTACTAGCTGATTGCTACATAGTCATACAGATCGTGACTATGGCCGAGGGCATATTGTAGTAGTTGTGTGCTACTATTTGATTGTTGCATAGTCATGGAGGTGGCAGATCTTGACTATGGTTGAGGGCATATTGTAGTAGTTGTGTGCTACTAGTTGATTGTTGCATAGTCATGGAGGTGGTAGACTATGATTATGACTGAGGGCATATTGTAGTGGTTGTGTGCCACTAGATGATTGCTACATAATCATAGAGAGTGTTGTATTACACGATGGTTTGATTGTGGGAGAGAGACATTGTGTCTCTGAATAGTAGTTGTCTACTACTTAGAGTGGTTGTGCACCACTGGATAGTAGTTATGTACTAATATGGATCAACACAATCATGTTCTACTAGATGGCATTGTAGTATCTATGCGCTACTAGTTGATTTCCATGGAGACTACTAGTTCACATTGGAAGTAGTTGAGTGCTACTTGATTACAGAGGCCGTGATAGACGATTCGAGCTATCAATGGCATTGTGGAAACTGTGTGCTACCAACTAATTGTAGAGTAGTCAGTGGAATACTAGACGAAGACATCATGAAAGATGACTCCCGAGATAAGAGAGAGTGTTGATGTTTTGGTAGCCGCGGTAGGATCTTTCCCTCCTAGATGACCTTTCTTAGATCCAAAGAATATTCTGGAAGCAAGTGAACCACTAAACAGATGTGTGGAAACCCTAGAAGAGAAGTCAACCCAAGGATAATAATAATAAATAAATAAGAAACCCAGAAAGAGAAGTCGGCCCTGCCAGAAAAGTCAAAGTAAATTATATTTTCCATAAAAGACAGGTCGACCATGTGGGAAAAGTTCAGTGACAGAATAAGTATAAATAAGATGGTGCCTTAGCTCATTTTCACTCTCACTCACTCATCAAGAATGGTACAATTCTTAGGAGTAGTTGCGGCAAAAACTAGTGTGTAAATCTAAGGAGCTGCAACTGCAACAGAAGAAGGCGCAAGTCTGGAGAGAGTAGTGCTACAACTGTCGTGGCGTATTCTCAGTCTTTCTAGTATTTCTCTTGTATGCTTATCTTGGTGTAAGGTATACTATCTTTGTATGGTTATTGTGTTGTTGCTACAATAGTTTTGTGGCTAGGGTTTATCTGTTGGTTCTGGAGTAGGCTTGCTAGAATTATTCTAAGTAAAGGTTAGTGTGCTCGGGGTGGCATATATGAATGCCTATGGTTGGGTGACAATGAAGTGACATTGTCTATGGTTAAATGAGCATACTAAAATTTCAACACATAGGTATTTACCTAGGTGAACCAAATAGAACAATATTTTGAACTACATAATACTATGGATGATAAGAAACAGATTCACATAGCAACTTCAAACTTTGAGATAAAACCATATTGATGGTATCAATGGGTAGTTAAAAGGAATCCCCCTTTTAATCATTATACTTGGGGTTTATTTACAAGAGACTTAGAAGAACAATATGGGAAAGTTTGGGAACATGAATACTTCAATCAATTGACAAGAATCAAGCACTTAGGC
>ML808248.1:0-21824 GCA_009831015.1 Picea engelmannii
CTTGTACCACCCCCCTTGAGTATTTTTAATCAAGAAGAAAACACAACAGATAGTGAAGAGATTGGAGTATAAGAAAGAGAAAAAGAAGAGAGAAGTAAAGAAACAAGTGAAGAAGAAGGTAAAGTCAACAATACTTTACCCCAAACAATAGTGGTGTGGAAAAATCAAGCCCCTAGTAGTTAGAAAAGAGGAAGTAGCTCGAGTTTGAAGATGGCAACTCAAGACAACACATTGAGACTACCCGCGTTCCACGAAACGAGTAATGATGATGCAAAGCAACACTGATTTGCATGTGAAGCAATCTGGTCTATGAAGAAAATCACAAACGAAGCAACCAAAACTGTGTAGCTGGAGACCACGTTTAGGGGCAGAGCCTTGACGTGGTATATGAAGTATAAGGATATTGTGCCAGTGGGTCATGCAAGGTCCCTGGATGAGATTAAGTGGGATCTACCTAGGGAGTTCCATAAGCCTAAGTTAGAATCCCAATGTATCAAAGAAATAAAATATATCAAGCAGAAGGAAGGAGAAATCGTTTCGGACTATGAACACCAGTTTAAAATCTTGTTGGATAGGATGACGTTCCAAATCCAGGATGTGAAACACAAAGAGTGATTTCAGAGTTACTCCCCCATATCAGAGTCCCGCTCACCCAACAAAAGGTGATGACTCAGGTAGAGGTAGTCAAAATCACGATGCGCTTGGAAGCTACACCCGAAGGCACATAAACATCGATCGAGTTGGTGCGGGTTCAGTCGCAATTGTCCAACCTGAAAATGAAACTCCAAGATATAGTGAAGACTAAATTAATGCACAAGCACGTATGGTGTACCACATTTTTCTCTGGGGGGAATCTCATAGACAAGTGCCTTTTCCTTCCAAATTATGTGGCAATATGCGTGCCAAGTCCATTTCCATTTGGATAGTCTGAATGGTGTGATATGTGTAGAAAGTGGGGTCATGTGCCACCCCATTGACCAACCTTGCACAAGTACCAGATGACGACTCACACTCAATTCTGTGAGTTCTGTAAATCCATCGAGCATGATGTCAATAACTTATGATCCCTCTAGTTAATGCAAGATAATACCCACGATGCTTTCTGAGTACAAGGGAAGAAGAAAGGTGGTGAGTGCGGTGGCACAGAAAGAGGCGAATACCATGGAGGTCCCTGAGGTGGATATGAGCGCGGTTGTGGTCGAGGATATGGCAAAGGGGGAGGTAGACCCCCCACATGTTTTAATTGTGGTGATATTGGTCATGTCTCATGATTTTGTACCAAACCACGCATGCTCTGTGCATATTGTTATAGTCTCGAGAATGTCACCGAAGAATGTCCTAACTTAATGAAGAAGTCGGACTACAAGAAGACCAACTGTAACATGGTGCATGCCGAGTTGTGTAATAACAAGGAGGTTGATTTCCAGATAGTAACTCACAGAGGGGAAAATACAGGAGCAGACTTCGAGCATGGTGAAGGCTCAAGCCAAAATCCAAATAGAAAGATAAGGAAGGCACCTCAACCCCCTCTAAATTTTGATGTTGCTCACCAGAAGCAATTTCTACATGATGCACATAGAGCATTGGAAGAAGAAAGACCGTGCAAGGAGCCACAATGCATGACTCAGAGGTCAATTGAAGAAGCTCAGATCTAAGAAGAAGTACATAGGGTGAATCAATGGTCACTAGAAGAGTCTCTGATCCACGAAGAAGTGCAACGTGCAATGCAAAGGTTGTTGGAAGAAGCTCACGCACGTGAGGAATTGCAGTGCATGACAAAAATATCATTATAGGAGGCTCGCATGCGTGACACAACGATTGATAGAGGAAGTTCATAGACATAATGAGTTGTGATGCACTGAGCAGAAGGCATACGAAGAATATCGCTAAGAGGAATTGCAAAGCACATTACACACATAAGTCTTACATGAACTAGGTTGCAAGGAAGAATCTGAAGACCAAGTAAGTTCTTTCTTGCGCTATTGTTTGTGACTATTGAATGATACAAAAGTTGCAAGTAAGTTAACTCAGATGTTAGCTACTTACATGAAATAACAAGGAGTGGAGGTTACCATATTTGCTTCACTGCCAAAACAGATGTATGCCAGGGAAACAAGAAAAATGCACTAGTCACGAATTTAAGATGAAAGTAGACCTTGGTGGATACAACATGGATGGAGTCATGTTGGATTTGGATTCCGATGTGAATGTTTTGATGAAGAAATCTTGGGAGGTGATGGGTAAACCTAAATTAGTCTGGTCTCCCATCCAACTCTAATTGGCTAATCAATACAAGATCTACCCAATAGGTCATCTGGAGCAAGTGGAAGTAAACATAGAAGGAGTAAAAACAAAGGTCGAATTCGAGGTCATTGAGATTATGGATGACTCTAATCCATATCCTGCATTACTGGGTATTGACTGGGCCTTTGACAATAATGTGGTGTTAAACTTGAAGAAGAGACATATGTCCTTTAAAAAAGACACCCTGCGTGTGGTCGCACCATTAGATCTATATGAAGGAGATAGGTACAATGAGCCCATGGATGAGGATGCATGGAGCTCAGTGAAGGAAAACATTTATAAGATCACAGGTCATAGGGAGGACTACATCAACCCCACCATAGATGAAGAGTTAATATGGAGAAGTGTCAAGTCTTATGACACAAATTTTGAGGATGCCAGGGATGTTGAAGTTTTACTTATACAACTAGAAGTTACGAGTCTTCTTTATTATTATAATGATTTAGCACATTAGTTGCATAAATAAGATCACTGAAAGAGGGGAAATCATAGAAACAATAGAGACACACATATTATCTTGGGAAACCCTCATGGGGAAGAAAACCCAACAAAACTTCCTCAATATAGATATACCAAAGACCAAACAAAATATCCTCCTCTACTCCTTCACTAGGAAGAGTAGCGCACCACTTGACCAAGAAATAACAAGAGATAGACCAAAAACACTCCTTGACATCACCCCCAATTGCAACAACTTCTCCTCCAAGACTTGCGCACTGCAGAGCTAGGTGTGTATGTATCCAAATGAGGCACCGACCTCTCTTATAAATAGTGGTCTGGTCAGTCTATAATTAGGTATGGGCTGACCTGTCACTTTACCCTCTTAATCTACATTTAACTGTCAAGGCACAAAAGGGCGGACATTTCTAAAGGCACAATAGGGCCTAATTAATAAATATAATATAATAATATATTCAACATTCCCTCTTAGGTAGAATATTCTTAGAAGTTACAATATTTCAACACTCCCCCTTAACAAGAAGGGTATTCTACTGAAAACATCAATAACAAATGATTGGACTCAATACATCATCAAGAGGATGGGACATCGTCATCATCATCGAGAACATTGTCGGTCATATCTATAGGTCATCAAAAGTTTTTCTCATCATCAACATTAGTAGAACTTGAACATCATCATCATCTGCAACGTGCAACTGGAGTAACATCATCATCATCAACAACATGAAGCTGGCACATCAACATCAACAACACGAAGCTAGAATAACATCATCATCATCGTCAACAACATGAAGCTGGAACATCAACATCATCAACAACATGAAGTTGGAACATCATCATCAACATGTGGCAGCATAATGAGGTAGGTGAATCAACAACAACATTTGTGGTACTCTAATAGACTGTCCTTACCGAACCTTCAAGATATTCTCAGGAATCATAAGATTCCCTAGGATATAAAATCCTAACAAGCTACCAGGTGGTACTCTGACAGACCCTCCTTACCAGACCTTTAGGATCTTCCCAGGAATCATAATATTCCCTAGGATATAAAATCCTAACTAAGCTACCACTACTTACCACAACTGGCATATACATGAAAAACTACTATGACAGACCATCCTTACCGGACCTTCGGGATATGCTTAGGAATCATAATATTCCCTAGGAGATAAAATCCTAATGGAGCTACCCACTGTTGGTCAGGATATCATAGTATCATCAACATCACTCCCCCTTTCGAGGGAGGTCCTTTTGGACTACACCAAGATTGTCTCGGAAGTACTCAAACTTCACATGAGATAGAGGCTTGGTCAACACATCTACAACCTTCTCATTTGTTCCAACATATTGGAGCTTTATAGCTCCCCTATGCACCATATCACAAATGTAGTGGTACCAGATCTCTATGTGCTTCGACTTATCATGGAACATTGGGTTCTCCATCATCCTTATACAACTCTGGTTATCACATAGAATCGCGATGGTTTCCATATCCATATCAAACAGATCTGTCAACAACTTTCGGAGCCATTCGAAGCCATATGGCTTCACAACTGGTGGAACATGTTGCAATGTACTCTGCTTCTGCCGTGCTGAGAGAAATATTGGATTGCTTCCTACTTTTCCAGGAAATCACGGATGACCCTAAACTGAAACAACATCCTAAAGTGATTTTTCTGTCTGAAGCACTTCCAGCCCAATCTGAATTAGTATATCCATACAATCTGAAGTCACAATCTCCAGTAAAACAGAGGCCATAGTCCAACTTACCCTTAAGGTATCTCATCACATGCTTTGCAGCTACAAGGTTAACATGTTTAAGCTCCACTAGATACTGACTCAAGGTGTTTACAACAAAGAATATATCTGGTCTGGTATTCTTCAGATACATCAACGAACCAATCATCTGTCTATATAGAGTAACATCAACTATTTCTGAAGAAGTATCAACCAATAACTTCAGATTCATCTCCATAGGAGTGGACATGGATTTATAGTCCATCATGTCGAATCTCTTCATAATTTCCACAACATACTTTCCTTTATTAAGAAGAATATTTTATGGGATCTTCCATACTTCAAGACCTAATAAATAGTGCATTGGGCCTAGGTCCTTCATTTCAAATTCAGAGACAAGCTTCTTCTTACAATCTGTGATGAGATTTTCTTCATCTGTCAAGAATAAGTCATCCACATATAGAAGCAATATAACTGGTCCATCATTCTGAATCTTGAAGTAAAGACTGGGATCAAATTTACTCTTGGTAAATCCCAAGCTCATCATAAAACTATCAATCCTACCATACCAAGATCTTAGAGCTTGCTTCAACTTGTGGACATGAGTCTTCTTATCCTTTACTTTGAAACCAAATTTTCACATCACATTGTACTAACCTAGAACACTTTCTCAACTTAATCTGCACAATCATGTGCTATCTCTATGTGTTTTTTGCAAAACACTATCTGTCTCACTGCCTAAGAGTATGTCCTCTACTCTCTCTAAAATTGTTCCTCTAGGTCCGGGACTTTGCACCTGCAGCTGCTATTTCTGAAGCTGAGAATGATTTCTCTATTATCACTGTAGTTGTTGAACTCTAAGAGTAGCTCCTCTATTCTATCATGGAAATAGATTCATCTAAAATTGAAGGTAGATTTTCTTCTTTCATGGAGGAAACTTAATCTCAAATACAAGGACTGCTCCCTATAAATCTCATACTGTATCAGAATCATGGTTGTTCTAGTTGTCTTCACAAACAATGGAACTATTTCTTCGATTACTGGAGCAAGTGTCTCGTCATAGTCTTCTCCCTCTTGCTGGGAGAATCCTCTAGACACAAATCATGCTTTGTACATATTTATACTATTATTTGCAACATGCTTGTTATGTTAGATCAATCTTGGAAGTCACAATTGAATTCCCTTATGGTCTTAAGGAAAAATCCATATCCCAGTCCTTCTGAATGGCTTCCTCCTCTATCATTGAAACAAGAGAATATTCTCAGGACATTTCATGTCTCCTAGAGGTCTCTGAAGCTATTATCTAGTCTTCTCAACTCATGGCATCTGTCTGTCAGTCCTGGAAGATATCTCTTTTTCTTATCTTATCCTTCTGAGATCAAGCTTACTCTGAGTCTTGATTTCTTCTGTGTCTACAAAAAATTCATAGTCTCTGCAGGATATACTTGGTGTTTGAATACCAAGTCTTAATATGAAAATTTGAGTCAGACTTCAAATTGATTCTGCTTCCTGTCAAGGTGGCTTCATTATCTATTGACCAAGTCTACTGTGAGTTCTATTCTAATGATCGGTCATATTTTAAGCCTTCTTCTCCTTACAATCAATCTCCATATGAGATACTATGTATCTCAAAAGTAGCTTCTTCTTCATCTTCTTTGGTACATGGATGTATACGGTCATGTATACAACTTGGATAGTCTGTTCTATGTCTCATCTAATATGTTGCCTCGTGTAACCATCACTATAGCTTCCTTAGTGTTATCACCTGTGACCTGCCCGTAACAAGAACAACAAGGGAGAAACAACAAACAAGAATAATAGTCTTTATAATAATAAAACAATAGCAAGAACTATTGTCACAGTAGCTCCTTTTGAAATATCACTTGTGACATGCCTGAAACAAGGGTAAAAAGTAAGAAATATGATAATAAGTAATGAAAGAAACACTCTTCTAGTGTTGTGATCAATCATTCCTCCTTGGTAACCTGAAAACAAAACAAGAAGTTTCTTCTATAGGATATTTTAGTTATATCTAGTAAATTATTGCAGTAATCATTTATCTCAATAATTCTCACATGCTACCAAGTATTCAATAATAAAACTTTTCAAAGATTGCTATCACAACTATAGTGTTTAGCAATTATCAAACTTGATATGTGTAAATTTGAATCTTATCAATTTAATCAATCAAACCTGGAACTTGGAGTCTTGTCCTCAAGAATGAGTGTGTTTCTTTTCTTCCGAGTCTCCTTCACCTAAGATGACAAGTACTGTCTTCAACCTATCCTCTGTACTAAGACAATATGCTATCTTGACAAAAATCTGAGTTAGGGAATAAACTCTATAATCTCAATTTTAATCAATCTAATACTTTGACTTTAATTTTGACCAATGGTTAGTATGATAACTTCAACATATAAAAATGCAACCTGGATATTCATAAGATTACAATAATTTCATAAGAAGTAGAGGCATATCAAAGTAATCAAACCTGGAGTGCATAGTTCCTTTGAATGTGTTGGATCTTAGATCCCTCTGGATCTATGATTGTTGTTTAGACAAAAGATCCCTTCTCCTGCAAAAACCATTTCAAATAATGATACCGTTTAAACATATGTAAGTACATACCTCTAACAACATCGACAGGTAGTGGCACTATCCGACAGCGGTGGCAAGCAATAATGAACCTTTAAAACTTCAAAGGTACTTCAACTTGTAACTTAAAGTTAGTTGGATATTTTCTAGGGTAATGCATCTAGGACAATACAAATCAGTCCCAACACTTCACAAAAACTTTCACTGCAACTGGTACCGTAGTTGGTTCTCGCACTACAACTGGTGTTAAAATTGGCATGAAGGAACTGGAACGAAGGAATTGGCACTGCAATTGATACTTCAACTAGTACTGCAAATGCAAATGGTATTGTAACCTAGGGTTGATGATGAAACCCTAATTCCTCAAACTTCAAATTTTGGAATTTTGATCCAGGGACTAGATGTGCCCTCCTAGGGCAAGCTCCTATATGGTCTTGGTTTCACCAACATTCTCCAACAAAGGTAAAAACGTCACACTTAGGGTTTATCCAGAAACCCTAATTCTGCAACAACTGTAATACTAAAAAATGGATTGTGAGTTGGTATCTTTCAATCCTTCTCTGATACCATGTTGAATTTTTACTTATACAACTAGTAATTATAGTTCTTCTATATTATTATAATGATTTAGCACATTATCTACATAAATAAGATCATTGAAAGAGAGACAATCACATAAACAATAGAGACACACAAATTATCTTGGGAAACCCTCACGGGGAAGAAAACACAACAAAACTTCCTCAATATAGATAGACCAAAGACCGAACAAAAGATCCTCCTCTACTCCTTCACTAGGAAGAGTAGCGCACCACTTGACCAACAAATACCAAGAGATAGACCATAAGCCCTCCTTGACGTCACCCTGAGTTGTAGGAGCTTCTCCTCCAAGACTTTCGTATTGTAGAGCTAGGTGTGTATCCAAATGAGGCACTGGCCTCTATGATAAATAATGGTTTGGCTGACCTATAATTAGGTCTAGGCCAACCTGTCACTTTACCCTCTTAATTTACAACTAACTGTCAAGGCACAAAAGGGATGACTTTTCCAAAGGCACAATAGGGCCTAATTAATAAATATAATATATCTATATTATTCAACATTCCCTCTTAGGTAGAGTATTCTTCGAAGTTATGATATTTCAACAAGGTATAGGTGGAAGAATAAGATATACGAGGTATCAACAAGGAGAGGCACACATATCTCTATAGAGGAGCACACGAACAAAATTGTCTCATATCTCTATGATGGATCAAAACAAATGGACACTCTTATTGTATGGATACAACACATTCTTGAGAAGCAGAGGATTCATGTACTTGCTACAATACTCCTTGGAACTCCTGTGCACTGGTGGGATGCACATAGAGAGATTTATCGTGAATGGGAAGATGTAGAGGCATCCCTACGGGAATGGTTCAGATATGATATGGATATGCATCGATATATGTGTGTTTACAAAAGGAGGTGGATAGCCACACATTCACACTAGAAATGCCATGGATATTTATCGAAGCCACATATTAGGATTCACAAGAAGAATTCCTTCCCGGAACCAAGAGCAGATGGAGAATTAAGCTAGAGAAATGTCAAGTCTTATGACAAGGATTATGAGGATTCCATGGAGAGGTGGTAGAATAATCTATATGAGATAACAACAAAGAGATGCACACATATCTTTGCAGAGGAGTGTGCAGAAGAAATTGGCTCATATGGGTACGATGGATTAGAACCATTGGACACTCTTATTACATGGATACAATGCATTCTTGAGAAGTAGAGGACTCATGCACTTGATACAATACTCCTCCGAATTCCTACGTGATGGTTGGGTCCTTTCTAACTAGTCTACATCGGTGAAGCAGGTGCCAACAAGATAACAACCTTACAAGGACAACAACTCAAGGGACTCATTAATGGAAGTAGGTTGAAGGTTTACTATGGCTCACAGGGGTCCACTATCATTTAAAACTTCCAGCCCAAGTTTTGAATAAAGGTAGAATATATTTAGCGTAGGTAGTACATCATGTAGCATATCTCATAGTCAACATAAAGTACCTTTTGAAAAATGGATCATTCTCACCAGTCAAGCAAGTGGACATGCTTGAGTGACAGTTTGAGCAATTTTCCATATTTCCAAATCTGGTTGACAATCTAACATAGGCACAGGGTCTAGATCTGGTTTGACAATTCACGAACGTTTTTGAAGAGTTTCAAGGTGATTCAATCCATTGAAAGGGAAATTAATATGAGTTCGACAATTCACACATTCCATGAGTACACAGTCAGTTATAACATCCCTTTCCCCAAGAAGTATCTTCAGTATGACAAATTAGGTATATCGATCTCCCCATGAGCCAAATTTCACTGCCACTTTCTACTTGTTCTCCAAGCTAACCCCCGTCAAATATTTCTCCTCCCCTTCACCCTTTTCCCCACCATATTCTATCTCTATATATCCTCCCTCCGACGCTCTTGTTGGAGTATTTATCCACGTCCCTTCTCTCTCTCCACACTTCCCCGCTCCTCTGTCATGGCGTGGATGAGTAGAATGTGCATACATTGTTATTTCTAGTTCAACCGAGAAGTTTCAGTGCCTAGCCTTATGTTTGTATGCAAAATGTGAGTGTGTCACCAACTTCTTGGTCGCAATCTATCCTATTTATTTCCTAACCAATATCAACTCCTCCTATTACAATCCCCTAAACTATGTTTCATACTCGCAATGGTTCACCAGTGTTCTCATCCACCATGCATCATCACTTTTTCTCATAGGGAGGGACCCTACTCATTGGCTTTCCCAGAGCACTCCTCTCATCCATCATCATCGACCCTCCCCCAAGAGTAGTGAGGTCGGGCCAAGTTCATCCATTCAATTCTATTGGTACTAACCCTACTCCCCCATTTCATCATTGATCCTCAAACCCCCAAAGTCAGAGTGACCAACACGTCCTGCTCGGTCTGCTCAACCCATAACACAATGATAAGCAGAAAATGATGCTCTATCTAGAGGGATTCTCACTTCTATTAAGAATTTGGTGTTGGATGGGGAACTTTAAATAGATCTCTTATTCACCTCCACAGACACCAATGAAGGTTATGGGTCGTGCAACTATCCATAATCACAACTTGATTTAAAGAAAGATGAGTTGCTCTTACTCAAACTGCCCACCTTCATCACTTGCAACATTTGGCTTGAGGATGAGCCAAATAATAGTGGTGGGGGCCTGTTGGTACCCAAAGTTTTTGGTTAATTTTTGCGCATGCTCACAAATGAAGTTATGCGTGCTCATTCCATAGTTTTGCACATGACTAAGAAAATGCACGAGGAATAACATAGAGTGCACGTCGGACCAATTTTTTTCAGTTGTCTGCCAAGCTTAAAGTCTACCAAGTACGCATCAATCCGATTTTTTTCAGTTGCATCTAAAATCAAGAAGACGCCCAACAGAATCAAGAAAGGAATCATCAAGAAATATCCCCCAATGATTACTACCAACAACATTTGAGGGCATGGGATGAACAGAGGACGAGCTGTCCAGGAAGTTAATATTGCCATTGATACATAAAGTCTACGTGCAATTCTAGAATACAACATAAGTGCGTGATGTAGTTTTAGAAGAAAAATGAGTGGAGAAGAGCGGAAAGAGACAACACTCCCCAATAGAGGAAGCTATAAAAGGAAGCACTAATATTAGAAATAGGGCTAGTTGGTTAGTTAGTTAGATATTGAGGAGTTGAGATTCATTGAGTCCTTAGCATTTAGCTCACTATGAGCCTACTATAATATTGTAATGCTTTTGAATACATATATGTGTGTGTGTGTGTGTTTTGAACAAAGGCACATTGCACAACATGTTGTAATTCTAAGTATTTATATAGAGAATATATGGAGTTCTATCGATGTCATATGTATCTGTCCTACGCAATATACATCTATGTTGTGATGGAATGGATTCAATAATATATATGTGATAGTTTTGATCCAATATGTGTCTATCATGTATGATTTGAATGTGTGTGTATTTTTTTAATTCTTAGTCATAATAGCTTGTCAGATATGAGCTGCATGGATGCCAATCCTGATGAATTTCCATGTGTTTATCCTTCATCCCTATCAAAAGACCTTATGGTATCTATGATACTCCCTACATCTCGGGTGAGACTTTCCTCGGCCTTGGCTAAGGATTGATATGCCGATGCTCTGGGGTTTTTGTTGGACAACTCTGGACGAACTCTTGGTATAAAATCCCCAACAATAAGAAAGATGTGTGCAAGCGTGGATCAAAACTACCAACAAATTCTCATCTCTAAATGCATACAAGAACTGTTCGTTTAAGGATGCTTTGATCTTTCACAAATTATACATAATGTGTATATCGTCTGGCCTTAATAAAGAAATATGTGTTCTTGCATCATTGATAATGGAAGACGAATTTGGTTCTAAGTGTGAGTAAATCCACCTCACAATGTCATTGTAGGTTAAGATACTAGTTCTTGTAGCTATTGCATACAAATCACACTTTTTAATATTTCGATAGATTGCCAGATCATTGTCTTCCTTTGGGAAATATTTGTTGATGAAGATTTTGTAAATCTTGTTCTAGGTGGGGAATCCTTTAACTCCAATGAAATGGTTGGTGTCTATCAACAACAAAGGCTCATAGTATTTTCCCTGGATAACAACTTCTTCAGTAAGAGGTTTTCCCCTCCGAGCATGTATTTTTGTCATCTTTGCTCTGGAAATCCTGCAAATTTAAAATGATATTAAGGGTTTTGTAAAAGAGGCAAACCTTACTGTTATACTTATAATAAAAAGAAATAGCATAAGATAAACAACTAACGAATAAATCTACCTGTATCATGAGAAAACCCAATAGAGGAATTCTTGACAGTTCGGGAGGGGGCTTATAAATCTATTGTTTCACTCTTCGCTCTGCACATATCGAGAGATAAAATGGAAGCGTGGGAAATACATATATACAATGAATTATCCTACTCCTTGCTTTTCCACAAATTTATTTGAATTTGATAAATTAAAATGGGTGAGAGAAGTAGAAATGTGAGCAATGTCATTGGGAAGTACTTCATCAGATGTTACCACTATGAACATTGATTGTGAAAACCTAATACAAAGAATTAGGCCAATGAGTATTGGGAAAAAGTCTACCGGGGATACGTTCATCAGGTATACACCATTGAGGATATACTTCATTGGGGATACACCATTCGGAATATACCATTGGGAAAAATTCCATCGAGGATAAAACATTGGGGTACACTGTCGGGGATATATTGGGAAAAAACCGCATCACGACAAAGAGTCTTCGAGGTGATATATTGGGAAAAAACCGCATCATGAAAACACTCATTAGGGATACTCTCATCAAGAGGACATCCATCGTGGATGCATTAGACATGGTGGATCTATAAAGAAAAGCCTGAAGCCAATATCAGATATCAAGTATCGAGAAAAAACGTAAGTAGTGAAAACTTACCACTCTAATGAGCATATTCTGATAGTCAAATACCGATATCAGTTTTGTATTCATTGAAAGCATCAGATAAATGAAAGTGAACCTGATCAACGAGAAGTTGATATAGGATCAATTTTGAATTAAATCAGAAATAGACAATGCTGAAAGAATCAATAGTTCTTCGAATAATTCAATTGAAATGTACATCCAAATCAAGGGTGAAAGAGATTTCATCCTATGTGAATATCATAAGACTACTCGGAGCCAAGAAACTACTCCTTATCTTAATGATTAATCTAGAAATTCTGGTAGGGGGGCCCATTTAATTTTCCTGAAATCGGAAAATTTAATGGGAGTTGTTGTAGGTATAACACATAGTGATTCGATATTTCTTTGTGATGCAGAATCATCGTCAGCAAGCATGTGTGGCAAGACAGCTCGGCGTGTAGGAATCATTTCGGAATCTCAAACGCTAGGAGCTACTGCGAATATTTTGGAGCTGATTGAAAAAACGGAAGAAGATCAAATGCTTGGGAGCAGATGATCACGAGTGATCTGGGAGTTTCACCCCGAGTCTTGAATGTAATTGAACTTAGGTAGCAGTTGGATTTTTTTTTCGTTTTCCAAGTAGATGAGTAGTTGGGGGGAGCCCTAAGGACCCTCTGAGATAAATAGAGGTTTTGTACGCCCGAATGAGGTTGTTGCGAGTTAGTATGAGTTTTTGAGTTTTATTTGTTGTTTGAGAATAGTTGTAGCCATTTTTATTTTTTGAATGAATATAACAGAGGAAAATTGATCCAAATGCGTGATGTTGTTACTGTTTGTAATTCTCTGTTATTGTGTTTTCATAAATGAATGAATTTCATTATGAATGAATGAAACTGTGAATGTTAATATGAGTTTCAATTGTTTCTCTTCTGTTGAGTGAGTGCAAGGTGTGCACACAGAACGCAAGGAGTGCGTGATGGGATTTGTTTCAATTCTGAAGCTCAGAAGAGATAGCACAAGACTTTCCCTTTGCAAGGAGTGCAAAGTGACTACTACAAGGCATCCACAGTCATCCGCAAGAATCAAGTCTTGCGTAGGAATCTACGCAAATAGTGCACAGATTTGGGAATTTGACTAAGTGTCGAAGGGACTCCATAAGAGGAAAAGTTGCGAAACACGAAATCCCGACTTGATCACAGCTGTTGATCAAAGGAAAAGATCTAGACCGTTGATCTGGCGCCATCACAATTTTGTCTATCGGGAGAATGGAGGTAAGGAGACCCCCAAAGTCGCGAAACGTGAAATCATGACTTTATCACAGTCGTTGATCAAAGGAATAATATGGGTCATTGATCTAGTTCCATCGCGATTTTGGGTATCAGAAGAACGGAGGTAGGGAGACCCCCAGAGTCGCGAAACGTGAAATTGTGAGGCACCTTTCATTCAAGCACGTGGTCACATTGAAGGAAGATAGGGGAGGAGCTAGTGCACGCTAAACTCCTGTCGGGGTTTCGAATATTGGGAGAATCAGGGTGATTCACATGCAAATACTCAACACGAAAAATCACGAAACGCCTTTTGGGTTAGGATCATGGTCACAACTAGTGGTTGCGTGAGAGAAGCTTGTGCCTGGTGCTTGTTCGCATGACAAAGTTTCGTGAAAAGGACCTGTGGAAAATTCTTGAAGATTCCAGCGGGGAATCAAAGAGCTGCTCCAGCTCGAAGATTGAGAAGATCCAGAGACCGGGAGGTCAGCAGACCTTGCTGAGGTAGGGCACTGCATCAAGTGTTATCATAGCTAAAATTTTTTTTGCAAACCGCAGACAAAAGAAGGATGGTGAAGGAATATAGTCTGATACCATTAAGTGGTATCAGAGTTGATTTTCTTCTGTAGATTTATAGCGAAGGAGATAAAGGAGACAACAAAACTCGAATCTAAACTCTGCGTGTGAGAGACAGTCAACACAATGCCATCAAGGAGATGAGTGGAACAACCTTTAGCCAATCAAGTTGTAGAAAGAGAGATGCAAGAACTTCGTGCAAGATTAGAGGTGATGGAGGCAGTGAAGAGGAGGGCACTGATGCTGGAGACATCAGCGATGCAGAGAGTGAAGAAGTAGAAGTCGAAGAAGCTGCAGGAGAGAATGTTGTTGAAGAGCGCTTTCTAAGAGTGGTTGTTAGATTGGGAGCTAGAGCCAAGATAGAGGTCCCAATGTACGAAGTTAATTTGGATGTTGAAGAGCTGTTGAATTGGGTAAGAGCCATTAAAAAATAATTTGACTATGAAGATGCCGATGAGGAGAAAAGGGTGAGACATGCTATCACCAGGCTCAAAGGACATGCAACACTGTGGTGGGATGAACTGCAAGATAAGAGGAGAAGCAAGGGCAAACAAAATATAAGGAATTGGGATAGAATGGTAGCCAAGATGATGGAAAAATTCATTCCCAAAGATTACCAGATCAATCTATTCAGGAAATTGCAGAACTTGAGATATAAGGGTATGACAATTAAAGAATATACAGAGGATTTCTACAAGTTGAACATCAGAACTGGGCAAAGAGAGAAAGATGAAGAAAAAGTTTCCAGGTATATAAATGGCCTAAGGTATGAAATCTAGGATGAGATCAACATGATGTCAATAAGGACTGTGGAGGATGGTTATCAGTTCTCATTGAAGGCAGAGGAGAAGTTGACCAGAAAACAAATCCAACGAGGTAGAGGTAGAAGCCCAGTTCTGAACATAGGCAAGGGAGTTTCCCATGACAAGGCACAAAAATCCAAAGATGAGACTGAGAAACCACAAAGTCACTTGGAAAGAGGAGGAAGTTCCTGAGGAAGACAATATGGTGGAAGAAGTTCTTCCAGAGGAATATGAAGAGGCAGAGGAGGAGAAGTGAGATGTTACACCTATGGAAAGGTAGAACATAAGTCTTGGGAATGTCCTGAGAGAAAGAAAGAATGAGAAGGCGAAGCTCACATTTCGGAAGCACAGAGAAGGAATGTTGAAGCAGAAGGAGTAGAGGATGGAACATCCCTAATGCTGAGAAAAGTTCTCTTAAAACCAGAGGAAAACGTTGAGAAGCCAATGCAGAGAAACAGTCTCTTCAAGACAACTTGCAAGACTAAGGACATAGTCTACAAGGTGATAATTGACATTGGGAGTACTGACAACTTAGTATCCATAGATATGGTGGAGAAATTGGAGCTGGAGACAACTGCACATCCGAAGCCATACAAAGTCTTGTGGTTGCAGAAAGGACACCAGGTAACTGTTACTTAACAATGCTTGGTTGAATTTAAGATAGGAGGATATAGAGATGAAATTATATGTGATGTAATTCCCATGGATGTGTGCCATGTTTTGTTGGGAATACCATGGAATTTTGATAGGAATGTCAATCATGATGGGAGGAAGAATACATACACCTTGGAGAAGAATGGTAGGATAGACATGTTGTTGCCAATAGAGGAGAAGAAATCGAAAGAGGAAGCCAACACAAGCATACTTCTCATGAGTGGGAAGGAACTCCTGAGAGAAGTTAAGAAAGAACATGAGATGTAGTTTGTTGTGGTGAGGAAACCTAGAGTTGTCATTACAAGTACTTCAATGGATGATTTGTCGGAAGAAATTCAGGAATTGTTGGATAATTTTGCTGACATAGTGGTGGATGAGATGCCTAACTAATTACCACCCATCAGAAGTATCAACCATCATATTGATCTGATACCGAGAGCAAGTCTGTCAAACAAAGCAACATACAGACTGACACCTCAAGAGAATGAGGAGGTAAAGAACCAAGTCTAGGAATTGTTAGACAAAGGGTTGTTCAGAGAGAGATTGAGTCCATGTGTAGTGCCAACTGTGTTGAGTCCAAAGAAAGATGGAGGATGGAGAATGTGTACAGACTCAAGATCCATTAACAAGATCACCATCAGGTATAGATTTCATTTTCCAATAATGGATGATTTAATGGACTGTCTAAGTGAAGCAAACTTCTTTTCTAAGATAGATTTGAAAAGTGGATATCACCAAATAAGAATGAGAGAGGGTGATGAATGGAAGACAACCTTTAAGAAAAATGAAGGTTTGTATGAGTGGCTTGTTATGCCATTTGGCTTAATGAATTCCCCAAGCACTTTTATGAGATTGATGAATGAAATACTAAAAGATTTCATTGGCAAGTTTGTGGTTGTATATCTAGATGATATATTGATCTTTAGCAAGACTAAAGAGGAGCATTTGAGACACATGACACTAGTGATGAGGAGACTACAACAGGAGAAGTTTCTGATAAATATGAAGAAGTCCTCTTTTATGAAGACAAAACTCATTTATTTGGGTTTTGTGATCTCTTCAAATGAACTGAAGATGGATCCAGAAAAGGTGAAAGCAATCAAAGAATGGCCATCACCAAGAAGCATGTTTGAGGTAAGAAGATTCCATGAATTAGCAAGTTTCTATAGGAAGTTCATCTATCAGAGATTTCAGTGGAATTTGTGCACCAATGATGGATACAGTGAATAAGAAGCACAAGTCTTTGAAATGGATAGAGGAGGCCGAGAGGAGCTTCAATATACTGAAGGAGAAGATAACAGAATGACCAATTCTAGTCTTGCCAAATTTTGAAAAGACATTTCAGGTAAGATGTGATGCAAGTGGAGTTGCAATCGAAGCAGTTTTGAGCTAGGATAATAGACCGGTTGCCTATTTCAGTGAGAAGATGAATGAGACTAAGAGAAAATACTCCACATATGAGAAGAAATTTTATGCCATAATTCAAGCCCTGAAGAAGTGGAGACATTACCTTGTCCCACAGGAATTTGTCTTGTATAGTGATAACCAATCTTTACAATTCATAACCAGACATGAAAAATTGAATCAGAAGCATGCAAAGTGGATTGATTTTATGCATAATTTTACTTTTGTCATAAAACATATTGCTGGGAATGCTAACAAAGTTGTTGATGCATTGAGCAGGAGATGTTTGATTCTGCAAGAATTTCAGGTGAATACCTCGGGGTTTGAACACCTTAAGGAAATGTAAAGTGATGATCCATATTTCAAGGAGGCATATGAAGCATGCACGAATCTTGTGCTGAGAGATAGGAGCCAATGGGTAGTGTATATGATTCAAGAGGGATTTTTGTTCAAGGGAAATCAATTATGCATACCAAAATGTTCAATGAGGGACAATCTTTTGAAGGAGAAGCATAGTGGAGGATTGGCTGGACATTTTGGCCATGATAAAACATTCACACAGTTGAGAAGTTCATACTATTGGCCAGGTATGAAGACAGAAGTGGTGAAATTTGTGAACAGATGTATAATCTGCCAACATGCAAAAGGAACAAGATAGAACACTGGATTGTATAAACCATTGTCGATATCAGAGAGGCCTTGGGATGCAATAAGCATGTTTTTTGTGTTAGGACTTCCAAGAACGCAAAGAGGGTGTGATTCCATATTTGTGGTGGTGGATATATTTTCAAAGATGGCACACTTTATCCCATGCCAGAAGACCAGTGATGCAACACATTTGTAAATCTATTTTTCAAGGAAGTTGTGAGACTTCACGACCTACCTAGAAGTATCGTCTCGGACAGAGACACAAAATTTGTTGGTCATTTTTGGAGAACATTGTGGAAGAAGTTGGGGATGGATCTGTCCTTCAGCTCAGCTTATCATCCTCAGATAGATGGACAGACTGAGGTGGTAAACAAAATCTTGGGAAAATTGTTGAGGAGTCTGGTCATTAAATGTCATCACCAGTGGGATCAGATTCTGCCACAATCAGAATTTGCATACAATGACTCACCAAACAAAAGAACTGGAAATATCCCATTCTAGATATTGTATGGAATGAAACCCAGGGGAGCATCCGAGTCGAGAGACTTGGGACAGAGTGAGATCAAAAGAATTGGAGTAGAAGATTTTTCTGCAGAAATACAAAATCTCCATAGCCAAATCAAAGGACAATTACAGAACTCTAGCCAAGAGTACAAGCGCAGAGTTGATAAACATCGTAGAGAAATTCAATTTGAGGTGGGAGATCAGGTTCTGGCACATCTCATGAAAGAAAGGTTCCCTAAGGGAATGTATAACAAGTTGAAGATGAAGAATATAGGTCCATGTAAGATATTGAGGAAGTTTGATGAAAATGCCTATGAGACTGAGTTGCCATATGATGCGAGCATATCGCCCATATTCAACGTTTCAGACCTGTATCCTTACTAGAAATATGACACAGGGGGGTTAGAAGATTAAGATAAGATTCAGTGGGAGAAACCAATGCCTATAGCAGAAAAACCACAAATGGAGAAGATAATTGATCAGAGAATTGGCAAGAAGACCAGGAGGAAGACCTATCTTGAATATCTGGTTAAGTGGAAGGGACACCCGACAGAGGATTCCAGTTGGAAAATGAAGCCGATATCCAGAAGCATGGAAGGTCGGTGCAGGAGCTCATGGACAAGAGTTCATGATTTTTTGTCCAGGGGGAGTATGATGCAAGAGCATCGTCAACAAACACACGTGGCAGGACAACTCGGCGTCTGGGAATCATTTCGGAATCTCAAATGCTAGGAATTACTGTGAATATTTTGGAGCTGATTGAAAAAATGGAAGAAGATCAAACGCTTGGGAGCGGATGATCACGAGTGATCTGGGAGTTTCACCCCGAGTATTGAATGTAACTAAACTTAGGTAGAAGTTTTTCATTTTTCGAGTAGACTAGTAGCCAGGGGGAACCCCAAGGACCCTATGAGATAAATAGAGGTTTTGTACACCCAAATGAGGCTGTTGCGAGTTAGTATGAGTTTTATTTTATGTTTGAGAAAAGTTGTAGCCATTTTTTATTTTCTGAATGAATATAACAGTGGAAAATTGATCCAAATGCGTGATGTTATTGTTGTTTGTGATTCTCTATTATTGTGTTTTCATAAATGAATGAATTTTGTTATGAATGGATGAAACTATGAATGTTAATATGAGTTTCAATTGTTTCTCTTATGTTGAGTGAGTGCAAGGTGTGCACACAGAATGCAAGGAGTGTGTGACGAGATCTGTTTCAATTTCGAAGCTCAGAAGAGATAGCACAAGACTTTCCCTTTGCAAGGAGTGCAAAGCAACTACTACAAGGCATGCACAGTCATCCGCAAGAATCAAGTCTTGTGTAGGAATCTGCTGCAAGGAATGCATAGATTTGGGAATTCGACTAAGTGTCAAAGGGACTCCATAAGAGGCAAAGTCGTGAAATGTGAAATATCGACTTGATCACAGCCGTTGATCAAAGGAGAAGATCTGGACTATTGATCTAGCACCATCGCGGTTTCATCTATCGGGAGAATGGAGGTAAGGAGACCCCCAAAGTCATGAAACAAGAAATCACAACTTGATCACAGTCGTTGATCAAAGGAAGAATATGGGTCGTTGATCTATTTCCATCACGATTTTGGCTATTAGGAAAATGGAAGTAGGGAGACCGCTAGAGTCGTGAAACACAAAATCGAGAGGCGCCTTTCATTCAAGCATGTGGTCACCACCTGTGGTCACATTGAAGGAAGATAGGGGAGGAGCTAGTGCACACTAAAATCCTATCGGGGTTTTGGAGATTGGGAGAACCGGGGTGATTCACATGCAAAGACCTGACACGCAAAATTGCGAAACACCTTTTGGGTTAGGCTCGTGGTCACAGCCAGTGGTCGCGTGAGAGAATCTTGCGCCTGGTGATTGTTCACACAATGGAGTTTCATGAAAAGGATTTGTGGACATTTCTTGAAGATTCCAGAGGGGAATCGTAGAGTTGCTCTAGCTCGAAGATTGAGAAGATCCAGAGACCGAGAGGTCAGTAGACCCTGCTGAGGTAGGGAACTGCATCACTTTGTATCCTAAATTATAATTTTGAGAAGAAAAGAACAAGGCACAATCCTCATTTTCCTGTCTAGTTTTCCCACATCGAGTTTCCATGGTACATCTTGTGTTCATTGTGTTGATGGTGTGATAATTTTTACTATTACATAATATCTTATTATTCTCAATTAATTTTCTTATCAAATATGATGTGTGTGTAATATTACATATTAAGCAAAAATCAACATTGTGTAATACAGTATAATCTCATTATTTTGCAATAGCAGTTTCAAGATAAATTGTGATGAACTATCCAATAAAATACAACAATTTAGCCTATTGGGATAACTTTAGTTGTTGAGTGATTTGAGATTCATGTAGGAGGTCTTAAGGTCATTCCACAAGCTACTTGGCTCTATTGGGCACCTCACTCGATGTCCCTATCTGGTCAGGTGTGTAATCAATGCCAACATGTTACATTGGGTACCATCCGTGAAAGAAAGGAAATTCCCGCAATTTCCCCACAAGGTTTTGTTTGGATAAAAGTAATAATATCGAAGATAGTATATAGATATCAAGTGAAATTATTGTATCAATTATTACACAGTTTTGTTACTAGGTTTTTTTGGCACAAGGTTTAATTTCAACTAGATGAGAACCTTCTCGAATGTTGTATAAACAAAAATATACTCATTGTCATATTCCAACGTTAAAATATTAAACTCAACACATAAAATTTACCCGACATCTAGATGTACATTACTAAGTTATTTAAGGGGTTAATGTGCCAAATACTTACATGCTTTAATACTACTACCTTTTGGCACTAGGTGCATAGTTAGATTAATATGCCCTATTTAATTATTCGATAGAGAAGTCACATTTCATACATGTACCGTTATCTTGTCCATATAATTAAACGGTGCATTTTTATAAATTATTCCCCTTAACTAAAACCAAATTAAAGCATTAGATTCAATATTTTTGTCTTTTGATGTTCTTTCCTATAAGATTATTATCACATTACATTGGTGCTAAGGTTGAGTCTACAACAATGATTCGTTGAACCAATTATGATTATTAATATCTATTAATTTTATTCATTGGTCCTTGGATCCCTTTGATTCTATGCATTTTATTGTTTATTTGACCTTTGCGTTGGATTGTTGACTAATTCTACTTCAAACAAAGGTTAATTCATTTGCAACTAGTTATTGGATCAAATTGGGATCTAAGAGAAAATTTCTTAGTAGCTTTGACATTTGGTCTCATTGTTCCTATGCTTGTTTTGATTGTTGATTTTTCTACTTGAACAAAGTTTGTCGTCAATGTTATAAAAACAAGATCGCGGTGCAATAAAATAAAATAAATGTAGAAACAAAACACATAAGATACACAATACAATA